>RCAB01000371.1:0-64652 GCA_003640385.1 Setaria digitata | reverse complement strand
TTAAAGAAGACGCTTCATCTATAAAGTCTTTTTCCGAAAAGTAGCTGGAGTAACTTTCATTGTGCAACTAGAGCACCATAATTTTGCCTACTAATTTGCGCAGCTTTGAACAGTAGCTTTCAACACAGCTTCAATTTCGTCAAACTAGTTTTTGCTGCTGAAATGAAAAGAAATAGAATACGATTTCAATACTGTGATCTAGAGTGCTTTACGAAAAATTCGCCGATTAATTTGCTGAATATTTATTTGATGCGCAGTTCCAAAGGTAAGAGTTATCAAAATATATTTTTAGATATTTACAACATTAATAAATTCTAATGTCTGTTGGGAACAATATATAGCTAAGAAATGAGTAACACATACAAGTAACAATTTAATGGACGTAGTCAATAATTTTGATAATTTTTTTCGAGAGAATTTCCCAGAAAAAAGTAGATATTACAACTTCGGAACTTATGAAAGGAACTCAATTTGGACGACGTAGAGTATGGTAAAATTTGTAGCAGCTAAAGGCTGTTTAAGCAATCCATTATCAAAAATATTGATCAAATAATTTGACACATTCAGATATCAGCATGCTAGCCAATAAATAGGCTAAGCGTATTTTCTAAAAATTAATCATATCCAGTTTATGCAAAGAAAAAAATGGCGCCTCCATTCACATCATTAATACATATTGGAATAAATTAGAACTAAGGGACTTTTGACCAACGGGTTTATATAAATGAATTGCTTTCTCATTCAATAATCAATTAGGATCACTCAGTTCTTCGATCTCAGTGGACTTCTTTCTTTGCTAATTAAACTCGACTTCGGCGTATTTGCTTCTAACAGTATTCTGCTAAAATGCTTTTTGACACTGCGCAGTGACCGTGAAACGTACTGAAAGAAATTTACTGAAACAGTTTAGAAATTTACAATGAAACTAAAAATCTCAAAAATGCTTGTCTGGAATTAGTACTAAGCTTAGGACAACTAGTTGGAGTCACAAAATTCTTTAGGTTAAATGCTTCTCGCTGCTAAAATGATCCACTTGACGCTGAATAAGGAAAAGCTAAAAAATCACTTATCAACCTTTGTTTTGGATAAGCTGTTTGGTGAAGCCAGACTAGAAGTATCACCACGGTCCTTATGCAAGCACGGCATGAAATCTTTGGAATCCTTAAGCGCATCTTCAAGTCTTTCAGATAAAAAGCGTTTTGAGGCATACGTCAATTCCGTGGCGTAAGTTGAACGCATATGTGGTGGTACCGACTTGTTACGTCTGTTTAATTCAGCCAATCGCTCACTGTCTACGGAAGTGTTAAGTTCTCCTTGCCTTAAATGAGAAAAGTCCCACAAACGTTACAAATTCCTACAAGAAAATCGCATTTATTATGGAGAATAAGGAAAAGTGATACCAAAAATGGTAGTGATATTAAAACTTTCTAAAGCCCCCACAAAGTGTATATAAATTACTCGTCTGCTGTAATCGGTCGACCGCTTTGTTGGTCCACTTTTAGCATATATGGATCACCATTTACGGATGATGATGACAACAAATCATTCTCATCTTCAACTTCGGGAAGTGGGTGGAACTCATGCGGCAAAGCACCAGACGACACATCTGAAATAATTTGATTCAGCTGCTGCATTTATCGAATAATCAAGCTGTTCTGTGTAGCGATCAAAGCTTAGGATAAAATTATAAGATAAGCTATTACCTACCACATACTGTTTCCGAAAAGTGACAGTTCATTTTCCCCACTTCTTCAGTTGGTTTACTATCCAGAGTGCTGTTGCTGATTGAGAAATGGTGAGAAAGTGTTGAGCACCTTTCCTCAGTGGAAGCAAGGCGTTGTTCAAGAAGATGATATGCAACTAAAAGTATTACATGCTCAGATATATTTTGCACATGATTTTGAAAATTTTCGAACATATTTCTACAATATTATAGCAACCTACGAACATCAAAATTTTCAGGAAAGCTGAAGACAATATTGTATTCATCGACGGTAACGAAGAGGTTGGTAATATAGCTTTATCAGTGATTTTGAATATAATCTAGATGAGCTGCCCTTAAATTTCAAATCCCGATTTTTGTATAAAAAAGAAAAGAGAAACTCCAAAAATCTTAACGAACAAACCATCCCGCTGTGTTAATTCTTCCTGCAGACGGATATTCAGTTCTACGCTACTATCCAGTTGATTCCATGCTTCTAGAAGCATCCGTTGTTTTTCATTTAAAATTTCTTGCTTTCCCATCATTGCTTCCATATGCTAAAACCGATATTTATTACAGCATGGGAGATTTTCTTGATGTGGTGAAGTAGTATAGCTCTTTAC
Source organism: Setaria digitata (assembly GCA_003640385.1). Classification (NCBI taxonomy): domain Eukaryota; kingdom Metazoa; phylum Nematoda; class Chromadorea; order Rhabditida; family Setariidae; genus Setaria; species Setaria digitata. The sequence goes on along the minus strand of RCAB01000371.1, from coordinate 62,327 downwards.
CTTCTTTCTCTGATCCTCCAATGATGCAACTAAAGCCTTCATTTGATATTCGGTAATCGCTGCCTGTAAAACATATGAGGTATAACTAACTTGTCTGTTTGTTTAACAGTATAATTAGAACATATCTCACAGCCAAGACAGAATATTTTCTTTGGATTTTATAGTTCTTTAATATGAAATTAAGAATGAAGCATTTTCTTTAAAGACTGAAGCAACATGATAACTTCATTAAGAAATGTTACAGATTAGAGAGTGATGACACTGAACCAAAATATCTCAGAATCCTTGGACCAAATTGAAGAGAATAAAACTGACACTATTTCGTAAACTTTCAATCAAAGCTTTGTTTTGCACATTCTCTTCTTGCAAGGTTTGATATCCATTCTGGACACTGGTAAGTAGAAATCGCAGACCTTGAATTTCGGTCCGCCTATTTTCTAATTCTCCAGAAAGGTTCCGCACCTGCAACCGCATAACTTTATCCCATATTTAAAATGATTAAAACTGCCAGCAGTAAAATCGACAAAGTCCGGATCTTTTACAAAATCTATTTCTAACTTGTGTTACCAAATAAAATATTATATTAAGAATTGAAAAAAAAAACGAATATCGCAAAAAGGCTGCAATGATACCTGCAGAGCCAAATCTCGAATATTTCGGACAGAAAGTTGAGCTTCAGCAAGCTGCTTTTTCATCTGCGCAACAATACTCGCAGATTTTGCAATTTCAGATTCTTTGTTCCTCACTTTTTCATCCTGGGTGACCAATGCTTCATCTCTTTCTCGTCTCTGTAAGATTAAATTAACAATTATATGGTTGAAGAAAAATTAAAATTCGACATACCGCTTCCTTTATATCCAGTCTTAATCCATCAATGATGTTTCGCAGTTCTATGATTTCTGCTTCATCGTTCGTTGTAATTTGTCGCAAACGCTCCTCGGCAACTATCTTCGATAATCGTGTACTTTCAAGTTCCTTTAATAAAATAGTCTAACTACTGAGCTCATTTGAGGATCAATTGCAGATGATGTATAATTTATGATGAATTTACTGCACCTGCAACAGTTCTTCTCTTTCTCTTTCCATTTTTAACCGCCACTGTTCCTCTAATGCAGCATTATTCTTCCAGCTTTCAGCAACTCTTTGTTTCGATGAAATGTCGAATTCAGCCTCACGTAGCTGTCTCTATAAGCGATAATATAAAAAAGAAAAAAAAAAAGAAATAAAATAAAAAGCGTAGCTAAGAACTTTCCAGCAATGATTTAAAAATGCTTAACTCGCTCGCAACATATCTCAAAAATATTGGAGAGAATAATGTATGTGGAACTTTATCATTCTACAATAAGTGGAAGTAAAAGAAGCAATAAGACACAAATATCTTGTTAGCTATACTTGTCAACTAGTTTCTTAATTTTAGTCATATTACCTGAATAGTGTATACTTCTTGTTTCACTGTCTTCAATTGCTGCTTCAGTTGATTGCTTTCTTCCTCAGCTGCAGATGCTTTAGTTCGCCATTCATCCAGTTCTGTATTTAAAGCCTGGCATCGCGTTTCTTTTTCAATGACTACTCCACTTACATCACTCAAGCTGTTATAAATGAATGAGAAATTTCCCACAATAAAGAAAGAGATACAAAATGGAAAAAAAAGGAATAACAACTAAAGATATAAAATACATTAGCATAGGAAGTGGAAAACGGTGAGATCGATGAAATGAAACTATTAGTTTGAATAAGAAGGAAGAGTTAAAGAATACTGATGAATCAAAAATCCGAGTGGAAACCTCTTAGCTAGTTTTTTGATTTCTTGTTTGGCAGTCCTTAGAAAGCTTTCTAGGTCGTCCTTCTCGTACTCGAGCAGCCTGCATCGTTCATTCAAAGTCTAAATTACTGTAATATAGAGTCGACATGTATGAATACTCGTTGCATAAGGAAGGTATTTTACTGAAACAAAAATTCGGAAATCAACCAATAAACTAAAACACCTTTATTTTTCGATCTTTTTCACGTATTGTTCGTAGTTCTCGTGAACGAGGAGATGAAACAATTTCGGAAAGCGGACTACGTTTCATCGCTACTTTCTCGCTCATTACAATTCCACAATGATTTGATCGACGAACCTGTAAAATTTCATTTTCTAATTTGTAATACTTACAGAGGTATAAGGAAGTCCAGGAAATCCAGACCTTGGGAGTAATGAAATTTTTCAAATCCGTAGGTTCATCATTATTCTGAAATAGCACAGCCGGCCAAGATTCGTACGGATCCCAGTTGTGACAATCCTCCAGATATCGCAGCACTGCTACAATGTGTTTAATTTGTTCTTCAGTTAGTCCATAGTCTTCCTCAAAAACCGTTTCCAGACTTAACCGTAACTCGTTCAAGAAAACAACCAAAAATTTGGCCACTTCGAAATTATCACCAGTTCCAGCTAAATCAGGCTTTAAATGATCAAGGAATGAATTATCCGTCATTTGATCTTTCAAAGCCTGATATGCTTTCGCGTATGCTTCCTGGCTCGACTTTTCTTCACATTCCTCGAATTTGTGAGTAGTACTAAAAATTAAGATTTAGCATAATATTTGAAAGTTTAATTTAGGGAAAGAAGTTGTTCTTTTCATTCTTTCCTGTCTCGTCATTATGGCAAGCATGACTAATGCAGGGTGAAACACTTACAGAATATGAGTAATGATAGGTATATGTCGTTTATATAGCAAAGCCCAGCCATCCACTGGTTCGACATCCAATTTAATCTTTAACAACTGCTCGAACTGCAATGGTTATTTTAAGACTAAAGAAATACCACTTCATTTTTCCTTTATCAGTGTACCGTCTCATTGCAGTCGACAATAACAACGATAAATTGACGAAGGATTTTGAAATGATGAAATGAAAAAATGAATTTAAGATAAATTAAGCATTTAAAGAGCATTAGTAACAAAATGATGAAAGAGTTTAGGGTTAAGGAACTGAAAAAGAATAGGAAATTCAGTAATAGTAAAAGGATTTAAGCATAAATAAAGAAAGCATATGGGAACAATCCACACTAAAAGAATATAGGGAAACTTTAGCATATACATTAGAATATTGATAACCAAAACTTACCCAGTTCTTGATTGCATTTATCCTCTTCGAATCCATTTCCAAACTGAAACATAAAATTTTGCAATGGCAATTCATCACTGATTACATGAAAAACCTGTTTATCCACTTCACTCTAATGAAATTTCTGTATTTTTTTCTTTAATTATCTGCGGCGAACTATTTCCAATTCACGTTTTCTATTGTTAGTTAAATATCTAGTTAATATCTTCAGATGCTGGTGATAGATTAACTGCTTTAGCTCTCGTCAATATTATCGAATAAGGAGATAACCACTGGAAGTAGCTAAAGTAAAGGTCGTAAAAATCTAGTAATTCAGATTTCTTCAAATAATGGATTAAAATTGATAAAACAAAGTGATCAGATTGACTTTCTCAAAAATTTGCAGAAATGACTCGAACACATGGTTTATATTATAAACTAAGCGAAAAAAATCAGATGAAAAAGACACTATAAACAAGGATTAAGAAAATAAAACAAGAACTATTTAAGCAAAACCCATAATGAAGTAATTAAACTTTGTATTCGAGGTTATATTATCAATTCCTTAAGTCAATAATAAGTTGGGACACTTTTATATTCCATTGAATTCCCGCCTTGCTACACGGATCACATAAATTACTGCAAACATTATATTTTCACGAGACACGAGAGATTCCGTCACTATTCACACGTCATCATTAGATAATGAAACACAATAACACGTGAAATACAAATAAGATAAAAGATCAGCAAGTTTTGACGTACGTATGAGCTTTTTCGTAGTATTTTTCCTTCAAAACTCCCGCTCAAACGGGTCGGGAGATGAATTGCCAAATAATCCTGACCCCAACTGTTTGATGGGTGATAATGTCAACTTTCCTCTTGTTTGCTGTTACCATTACAGCTATTAAATATTTACGATTTTCCTCAATCCCTTGCAGCTTATCATATCTATGATCAGTTTATCACTTGAGTAATCAATGCACCATTTAAATAATTCCTCTCAATTTTCTCCTCATTTTATCTTTTATTTCCATTTTTATATCGCATTTACCGATGCAAATATGGTCAACTGTTTAAAACTCTTTTATTTTTTTCGCTAATTCCCTGTTATATTACTCTTGCTGTGTGCTGAATTATTAATTTTTATATTATTCTTTTTAAAGAGATAGAGATGGATTTTGATGATGGCTGCTGTTTTCTGGAGAATAATTTTGGTCACTTCCAGTCGATGATTTCTTCAGATAATTCCGAGCTGGATTTTGACAATGTTACTGATGAAAGCAATGATCGGGTTAGGATTTGTTTGATAAGATTAATAAATTCACCTTGTCATTTTGCTCATTACCATTACTGGACGCTGCTCATTTTTTGATTTCTTTTCAAAGAGTGAATGTGTCAAGTATTGCTAAGAAATTCAAGTGTTTGAAATCTTTTTCACTATGTACTGTTGTTATTTTCCTTTATACATTATTAGTTTGATCATACTGGATAATATTCAGCTTGCGGATATGATTGACAATTTCGGATTTGATTTGAATTCAAACAGTGATATACTGGCAACAAATGACTCGTCGATACTTGGTGGTATTACCTTTGATAACGATTTTATGAGTCAAATATTTTATGATAATGGTTCACCATCCACTAGTGATTCCGGAAATTATTCACCCACTTGCTCCACTTCAGACGTATGTATACTTATATAAAATAAAACAATAATAGCATTATTGGTGGCAGTGTAGTGCAATTAATAATTTGAGGAAGTGAGCTGTTGGTAAGCTATTGGTAATCATACAATAGCATCATGCTGGTACTGCACTTTTTTGGAATTATTTAAAATTTTGGAAATATTTAATTGCTTGATTTCGTATAATCAAAGGATATATGTATATGGTAATGGAATGTTTGCTTGTTAAAATAGGGTATTTAAAAAGTGGGTGAAGCGCTACAGAGAAAAAAACAGTTATTTAAAAGAAATAACAAAAGTAATGAAGGTATTCTGTATTTTGATCAAATTTTGTCAAAAAGTTTTCATAATTAATGTAAATCTCTATGCTATGGCTGGATAGGTCGATGATAAATTCTAAGTAATAGTTTTCTTAATCCATCTTTTGATAGTTATTTTGTCAGGATATTTTTTAACTAAAAAATTAATTTTGATAACTAGTTTCTGAAAATTAAAAAAAAAAAAAAAGATTTTGAAGGATCAGAGCGCATCTGACAGTGATCGAATATTATTCACCGCCCAAGGGGCCCAAACAACGCTAACACCTCAGTTAGAAAAAAAAACCATTGCAGTACCGAATCCAAGTCACCTTGTTCCTGTTCGAATTCCCATCCAACAGGTTTGAAGTATTCCGGTAGTAACAGGAATAAATATTGGATTGCTTCAATTTTATAAAGTCTTAATTAGAGAAATAATCTAGAAGTTATCGAGAATATCTTTTCTTATAGCTTATGCTTCCTTAGGAATAGTTTTTTTATTATCTAGTTTTTCTGGAGGTATAAAACCCCCTCCTTCAGCTAGATGTGGAATTAAATAGAACCTAACACTCGGATGTATTTTGTTTCAGTGGAAGAATTCTAGTATTAGTTGTAAAAAATTTGATGAAAGCAAATCATTTAAAAAAGATATGGATGTTGACTCGTGTTTTTCAGATTGTAGCAAATACTAAAAACACACCTAACCATCCAGTAATTTGTATTATGCCGGCGGTAACTCATGCTAGCTCTGTCAGTGTGAGTTAACAGCGTACAAATTTCATTTCTATCAATTTTCTGATTTAATCAGCACTCTTGACTTTCTTTTTTCATATTAGTCATATAGAAAACTGTTCCTTAATTTGATCATGTCAGTTTAGTCCCAACAACTTGTCAATCAAACTAAGCGAATGCTGTCACCGAAGTATGAGATACCGTTATCAGTGCCAACATTTACAGCTTGTGCCAAGGTAACTTCTGCAACAATAATATTGTATCGATTATTACGTATATCCTGACTTTTTTTCTGTTTTAATCGTGTCATAACTTTCTCCATTTCAACATACTATTGTGCTTTTGTTGTTTCTTTTTTCTGTTTGTTTAACGCGTTTTTTTTTTTTTTTTTTTTCAAATAGTTGTACAGACGATGAGAATGTAATTACTTTAGTATATAAGAACAAATGCATTTACTTCTATCAGTAACGTTTTTAATATATTAGCAAATAGTATGACGCAAGCAAAACATCAGAGTGGATTTATACTTTTCGGGAGCTGATATATTCTTGGTTTTAATTTTTCATACCAGTTCAGGCTTTTTATTTCAATATTGATGTGAAGTAGAATTGTTTTGTTAAGTTGCTGGCACTGTTTATTGCAAAATAAATGAGATTTAAGCTTGATTTTTCCATGCACCTCACTATAAAATTTTAAATATTTGGTTTGAGCCCTTTTAAAAAAAGAAAAAAAAAAAGAATTTTATTCTCCTTTTGTTTGCTTCTTTTTCATTTTCAATTCTTTTGTCACTTTCGACACCAAATCATCCTGTGTACATTATGTGTACAGTTTTTAAAATTAATTCTGTTGTGATTGCTCCTGAATTATTATGATTTCACTGCATATTTCATTCATCAGCAGCTCGTGGCGAGCATTCTTTGCATCTCTTTAGTATTGGTGTTGCTCACTACAAGCATTTTTTTGAGACTACTTTTTTGTATAGTAGAAGCTCTTTTTTAGGATTATGATCGTAAAAAAGAAGATAGAAAAATACGAAATCGATATTCAGCACAACTTTCTCGGATTCGGAAAAAAAATGTTAGTTGAGATTTTTTCTTTCTTTCTCATTCTTCCATTTTTCCTCTCCCCCTTTTTTTTATTGGATTTTATAGGAAATCGATGAGATGAAGCGAAATCTGACGAATAAAGACGTGATTATCGGGAAACTAAGAAGTGAAATTGAAAGTTTAAAAGGAACTATTGAAATTTTGCGAAGAGAGGTACGTATTGGATTGAGTGACATAAATATATTACTTGAAAATAGCAGGAAATATTTCTGCCTATCATAAATCGCTCCATAAAATCCCTAGATATTATCTGAAACGTAATATATCGATAGGATCGGGAAGTTTAATAGATTTATTAACCCAGTAAGTAAAAAATTTGTTTCTAAAAAGCCGGAAAAAAACTGAAACTAAGCAAAACTTAAATCAGTTTTAGTAACTGCGAGTTAATTATATTAGTTTAAATTGATTGAGCGCTGAATTATTATTATTATTATTTGTAGATATTCAGCACGCAAACTAAATATTGGTGCCACATAAGTTATTTTAACCATATTGATAACACTGGAACATTTCGCTTTTTAATTTTAGAGAAAGTTAAGAACCAACATACAATCCTTTATAATGACAAATTTAAAAAATTTTAAGTAGGTGACTATTCTGTTTAAATTTTTTGCAGCAATGAAACTCAGATTTTAGAATGAAATGTTAAAAACAAGTGCAAATAATCGAAATAGCGGTAGCCGCTTGGGGATAGTCGCTGGTGCAGCTTGTCTTTTTGGATTTATCTCGTTATTTTCTTTCAGCAATACGTATACCAGTTGAGTTATCCATTTCTTATTTTTCCTAAGACAATTACTTATAAGTTTTGAATTTAAATTTGAATCATATTATGTAGACTTGGATTGGGAAGAATGTGGATGATTTTAGGAATTTGGATCCAGTGCGAGATGCGACAGGTCTTGTTGCAGTGAATCTTGCGAAACCGAATGTATTTTCCTTAGAAGATGGACCAAATATTGGTCGAACTCTTCTTTCCTTGGATTATGATGGAAACAAAGTAGGATACTTCCCTGTTTTTTATTTGTCTTTTGTTCGATTTTAGAATTTAAAAACTTCTAATTTTTCTCATTCAAAGGACCTATTATTTTCCATATATTTATTTATTCTCTTTATTCTCTTTATACCATTACTAAATATTTTTAGGACTATGCATCTAAAGAAAACTCATTGTCAAATAAAAAATCTGATGTTTTATCACAATCGAATCTTAACTACTCAGGGAACTGTGATAACACACAGAAGAAATATTTAAATCAGACTGAAACAATAAGGTTGACTTGATTTTTCAAAATTTATATCTCTGCTTCGTACTGACAACCTCTTTGGTCGTCTCTCTAATTCTGTTCAATAGTGGTGATTATAAGTTCAAGGCCTTAAGTCTGATCTGAATTCTGCCCTGGCCATTCTCATATGTATAACCTAGTAAACTTAAAACCGTCAATGATGCTTTGTAAAACTTTATGAAAGCATTCATTCCTCTTCACGAAAAAAAACTATCTCGGCATTTTTTGCAGCTCATTTACATGAAACGCTGAATCGTTAAAATAAACTCAATTTATTTTCCTTAGTTGTCATTTCCTAATTTGTTACTGTTAATATAGCTATGTGCTTCTTCGATGTTTACATTTCAAAATTTTGTTTTATTGGAATAGATATTACAGATTGAATAATGACGTTTTTGAATGGATTAACCGGCACGAGTGTTTACAATTTATGCACATCCGTCGCATATTTCGTGTTCCATTGCACAACAAATGGTCAACTCCTAATATGACAAAAAAATCTTCAAATGCTTTGCTTGGAAGGGTTGATAGAGAAAGCTTCCGACTGAAGTTTGTTTTAGTTTTTTTTAGGTTTTGGGGTGTGTTATTAACTGTTTTGTTTTTGTTTTTTTTAGGTTTTGGAGTGTGTTATTAACTTTAATTTTTTGTTTCCTAAAGAAAAATTCATCTTCAATGCCGAAAACATCATCTCTTCATGGCATTACATTACAGTTTAAAATGTATTTGACGTTCTTATGTTCTTTCCTTCAGCATCGTAAATGTGTTTAAATGAAGTATTTTAACTGAGCTTCTAGGACAGCAGTAGACAAGATGGAGGCGGCGCGTTTAAAAGCAATACGGGAACGTGCATGGCGGCATATAGACATGATCAGCTCCAGTACCGATAATGCAGCTATCAAATCACAAGTGTAGGTCTTTTCTTTCACTGTTCTTTTCAAATTATAAATGACGAAGATTAATGGAATTAATAGAGTAGGTTGCATCTTTCTCCTGAAACATTTTAATTTTTTTTCCCATTAATATAATATTATATGTATTTCTGTTAGTACAAGAGTAGGAAAATAAAATTTCATTTAGTAAAACAATGGATTATGATGTTATAAGCCATGATGATCTTATGACTAATTGGTTACAACATAAGACTAATGCACTTCCTCCAATGGATATGGAGTCGCAGTATGCAGAGCTTGCTCGAAATTTGAAGCAACGCGAAGATACACTGTACATTATTGCTATGAAGGTTAATACAGCCTTCTCCATTTCATTACATCGATAATTGCCTCTTTGTACTTTGTGAAAAAAACTAAAGATCTGCTACATCTTCCAATAATATGATTGTTTTGTATGTTTCCGTAAAAGCTATTAATATTCTGCATTATTTTGTCAAGAAGAATTAAAGTTATTTTGCTTTTAGAATTATTATTTATTGCCAGCAACACATAAAAACAGCACTATGCAACCGCGTATGGCACTCATTTTGCCTGCCTTATCATTCAATGGTACTTTGCCAAATCAGGTTTGTTTTGAATGATAAATCCCTACAACTTTAATATGTGATGTTCAAGAAGTCAAACCAGTCATTGATTCCACTTGCCTTTTGCGAAGTAGTATTGTGATTCCATTATTTAAATATCCTTTTCAAAAAAGCGTAAGAAAACTATCTTTATACATTTTTTTTTTCGGTCGTATTTAATTAAATCACTGTTAATATTGTTTGTGCGATTATCCTATTCACTGTAGAATTTTAGATTATATGAAATTTCTAGAATTTTCATATGATTTTTATAATGAGAATTGCTTTGATTGAGTATTTGCAAATACTACTAACAAAATGTAATTTCTGTAATTGAGATTTGCTTTGGTTGAGTAATATTTGCAAATACTGCTAACAAAATATTAATGTATGAACCAATTCGTCTTTTCAGGTGGCAATGATGCGTTTGGAGTGTGATATTACAGGAACGGGTTTATTTCATCTTCCGAGCTCCCTTTTGCCTTTATTTTATGAACACTCAAATCGTCAGTAAAATGACATCTCATACCAGTAACTTCCATTATTCTATCAAAAAAGAAGTGATAGTTTTGAAGTTTTATCATTTATGTATATTTACGGTATTCACTTGTTCATTTTTTCTTTTGCTGTTTTATTGAATTATTCTTGAAATTGAGGACCAGTTTTTTCCCTAATTATTACCTAATTATTACTTGTTAATCAGTCGTATTCTCCCCTCCTTTTGATCCTCCTCTTTTCCAAATGTTGCACAAAATCATAATTAAGAGAATCTAATAAAGGAATTTTCGCTGTTAATAATTTTTTTTAGTTTTTTTTTTCTCTTTTTTTTTAAGAATTTCTTAAAAGATAAAAATTGTTCATTTATGAACTATTTTAAAATTTATAAATTTTCAACATATGAATCATATAATTATAGCTGTCCTTCGTATCTATTAGTGTCAGCAAGGAATGCAACAAATATCGCTGTTTGGAATTTTTGCAATTTGAGATATTGCTTTGACTTTTTCTTTTTTCTTTGTTTCTTTAGACATGATGCTATATCTAACGATATTTGCATTGGTAATATTCAATCAGAAAATTTTGATATCTGGTGAATTAATTTTCGAAATATTAATAGTAATGGAATCGAAAAAAATTCTTAAAAACCTTCATGCTTAAAGTGGCTTTATAAGTCATCCATCGGGTAATAATAATTGTGTCGAAAAAAATTTTTTTTTGAAAACTTGTTTAAAGTGGTTCCATAATTCATCCTCTGGGTTTCATCTTCTCTGTTATTTCGTAAATAGGTAATCTGTTGCTTCGGTTTTTCTGTGATATGCGATTTTACTCATGGTTAATTGTCATTTCGTTTATTTGTTGTGCTGATTATGTTGAAATGAAAAGTTATGAAAAAAAGACAATTCAGCCGGGCGTTTTTTATTGTTGCTTTCAGATTAATGGTCAAGTTACCAAAGTTGCAGTGTTTTATTCCATATTATTTTAGTAGACTTATTTTCGTGGGCTGTTATCTTTTTAACTTATTTCAAAAGTTTATCCTTAATTATATTATGAAGATATCAGCTATTAATAACTGCTAGTGAGGCAGATGTCATCATTCGCTGTTTGGTTCTTAATGGAGAACTTTTTAATGGCCAACTAATTAGGATACTTGCAGCAGACAAATGTGGTTGCATGCCCAATTTGGATTAAATCAGTGGTGGTTATTTACCTTCCTCATTATGAGAGGAAAAAAGTTCATGTAATTGATTTTTAATTTAACATGAGAGAAGTTGAAGAGGTGAAATTAAATTGCTTTTAAAATTTGCAAGTTAAGAAAATGCGAGGTTCTGAATTCCTCCGTAATTTTATTAGTGACATTCATTTGATGCTATTTTATCCGGCTTGTCATTGGGAAATCAAATGTACCGCAGCTGAAAAAGAATGCAATCTCATTGTAGCATTAAAATGGAAATCATCAATATTCAAAGCTTTCATTAGGTGAATTATTTCGAGTAAATTCGATAAATTAAACATCAAATTACGGCGAAATTCCTATTGAATGCAATAATCCGCACTATCGATCGGTCATTTCCATTTGAATGCTTATAATAAGTAAGCATTGCCCATAGAACTATGTATGATTTTAGTTAAGAAATAGCATAAAATTAAATATTTCATTTCATCAGGTCTTATGCTAAAGCATATGATTTGTTTTCTCTTTTGTTTTTTGATGTTAAATTATTATTTATGTTAAATAAAATGTGGTGTAAATTTGCAAAAAACTCATTCATCTTTCCCACATATCGTAATTTGCATTATAAATTGCAAGAAAAAAGAAAGAAATTGAAATAACTTTCCATATTTCGATTTTTTTTTTTGATCTCGTTTTGAGGGGATTAATTTGTATTATAATGAAAGGCTCAAATTAACGAAAACAAATCCATTTTATTTGACAGGAAAAAAACAATCAGCTTTACTGTTAAGTTTTCACTCATAAGGGAATCAAATTAATCATAAATTTTGCTTTGCAAATCAATATTAATAATCCTTAAATTTTCGTAGGGGAATGGAATTTTTTGCAAAGATGAAAATTGTGAATTAGCAGCTCAGCAATACATTATTCTGACGACTAATTAAGTATAGTGATGAATTTTCATTAATTAATATTTTTTAGGGAGTTGATATTTTCCAAGAAGTGATAGGTAGCATTTCTTCAAATATCATTTCCGGAAAATTGGAGCATATTACTGGAAAAGAACAGGCAGAAAACTGATCCATCATTTGAGATATGATGATGATATATTGTCAAATTTAAATTCTAAACTGTTCTCAAAGATGAAAAGTTACAAAATTTGATGCTTGTCAACAATTATTTGTGGGGAAAAAAAACACTGCAATGATGGGACCTGTTTTAACTATTTATTCGATCACTATCATATCACTTCTATATTACTACAGTAGTTTATTATCAAAATATTGTGAGGAAAGGAGTCGTAAATGGTTAGTTATAGCAAATGTTGAAAGTTTAAACAATTTTCGGAAGAACTTATATTCAATTCGGAATTCTTTACCTCAAAACTTGAAAAAAGTTCTGTACAGTTTTCACTTTTAACATATTGTCTGTCAATATTTCTCTAACAAAAATGATGCCGAAATTTGTTTCACTCATAAATTATAAAATATATTCAGCTATTGAAATCCTCTTGTTTGAATATTCGAAATTTATTAAGCGGATGGTCTTAAAAAATTATCCGCTCATAATTTGCCAATTAATTTTGTTATAATTTATAGTTGGATGGAAAGAAAACGAAAATTTCGTTTCATATACTGTAGCAAAAGCTTAATGAAACAGCATAGAAATTAATATATTGCTTAATTTTGATTGAATTCGTTGACCAACATCGATTAAAAGTAGAAAGGGTTGAAGTAAAGGAAACTTTCAGAATAAATGAATGATTTTCGGCACCAATAACTGCAACGGAAAATTTGCGATCAGATGAATGTATCGAAAGTGATAATATTTATGGAAATTAAAAATAATTTATAACTTCATCAAATATTTGCAAGACACTAATCAATAAGAAAAAAAAAAAAAAAAAGAAACAAGAGAAATGAATGGGACTCCGACGAACCTCTTTCGCACAGTTCTTGGCTAATTTGGAAATTTTATTTCAAAATTTAGATTAACTTAAATCAACGTCAAATCCTTGTATTTAGAAAATAATTTGCTAATTTAAACATGCCAAAAGATTAAATAATTGAGAGAAAAGGAAAAACAACCAGAGTATGCGTCTTATGTAAAGAAAGTATTATATAATCAGTAATAATTCTAGTCCGAGAATTTTAATAAATGCAGCAGACATTTTCATTTATCTTCGCAAGTTTTCCCTGTTAGCTAAAGCAATCGTCAGAACATTATAAGAGGTGACTTACGTTTATTTGTAATTAACTACAATTATTAAACAATTTATTATTATATTTAGGATTTCAACAGAAAATAAAAATCTCTCCCGATAGCAAAACATTTCACAACACTTAAAACTCACTCGAATTTACAAAAAATTTAAAAAATTGGAATGCAAGCATAGCAATACAAATGGTGCTCATCGCTTTTCTGTAACAAAAACAAAATGACAAAGGACAGATCGTATTGTGATCAATCGGAATACTGAAAAGATGTTGAAGACGAATAAAAACATTGGATTACGATGGATCGTGTTAATCGAAATTAGGAAATCGTCTTCAGTAGAAACCAAAAAACAAACCACTCCACGGAACACAAAATACTAGCAAAACTTAATTAGTAAATCTCCTTTATCATTTAATCTTAATTGTTCAAACAATATGAAAATCAAACACTAAAAACTACTAGCAAGCACAATTTACTGCGACATGTAAAATTTCAGAGCCATCTTAAATAACTGATAAATGAACCAATCAAAAACTATCGCACCAACTTAGCAAAGAAAGCAGTGGGAAAAAAAAAATGAAAGAGCGAAGCAAACGATTCAGAAAATAAATAAATAGAATACAAAAAAGGAACGAAAAAATAAATAATGAAACATAATCAACTGAGAAACAATAAAGTTATAAGTTCAAAAAAAAAACACAAAAACAGTTTAACAATAGTATGCAATAAAAAAATACAACCTTTATATAACTATACAAAAAAACTTTATTAACCTTTTTTATGATAGTAAACGACTATTTATAACATTATCCAGGGTTACTTATGAACCCCCCCTACACGTACTAATACTTAATTAAATACCAAAAAGAATAACTTACATCAAGTTAAATTATAAATTAAGCCTCGAAAGCATTCATTCTAGCTACTGAAATGAAGCAGTTAAATTTTAAAAAATTTAAATATAAATTGAATCTGACAAATAACAGCTTAAAAATAAATTAAGTAAAAATTTTTAAAGTGAAATTTTCCAGCAAAATCTGAAGACTGCACAAAAAGGAAGTTCCACTCTGAAAAAACTAGTACTTATCAACGGAAAGAGCACTATTACTTCGCTCGTGGGTAGGCTGCTTCAACGACGTACCAACATCTCGAATCGAAGAAATTGTTTTTTTCAACCATGCTGCATGTTTATTGTCCGTATCACCACTGACCGATGTACTCATCTGAAGAAATTTACCATTGTAAAATCTCTAAGAAATTTGGAGTCAGATTTTTGAAAAAGTGAGAAGAAATTGTAACAGTTTTCACTTGTCCGTACTTTAGGTCACATCATCACTCATAAAAAATTCTCAGTCCGAAAATATGCACCTCACTAACACATTTTGATCATATTAAATAGCAGTAGCAGCATAATAACTTCTATCGATTTTAATGGGGAAACAAAACATCTCAACTCCTAATTAAGAAAAAAAATGCTTATTAACTGGAACTAGTAAACTTCTGTGGCAAGGAAAATAAGGAACAACGCCATTTTTTTCATTACAAGCACTGCACACGCATCTTGCCCCCATTATTTAGCGAAAAATACGGAAATAAAGCGTAAAGTTCGTAGACTTAGACTTTACGCTTCCAAAATTCGCACCAGTGCTTCCCATCAAATTTAAACTTTCTAATCAATCTTATGATATTTCTTCTGAAATATAATATCAATACCAATACCATTAAAACAGCATATTTGTTATTACTTTTTCTCAATACTATTCTTGAACTCTAAACAGTGATCTCGTATTACAACGATGACAACTGATATGTGGTTTGAATTCTATTAGTGACATATTGGTCACATTTAAACAATTTTATAAACCACAAATGTCAAAAGAATACCTAGCACATATTTAATTATAATTAGTTTTATTCAAAGCAGAATAATTACCAAGAATAAAGCCATGTCAGCCAATACCAATTATTACCTGATGACTCAAGTCTTGATTCCTACACTGTGCTTCAACTAATTCAAGTTTAGTTTGAGCAAGACTAAGTTCCAGCTGTCGAACACGTTGCTCGCTTTCTTCCAGTTTATCCATCAATTCTATTACTTTGAGACCACAACCATCCTCCGTTGGAGAAAGCTAGAAAGAAGACAAACAATTCAATTTTTATGCAACACAATCAATCATTTAATCATACAGAAAGTACAAAAATAATTTTTCTAAAAAAAAAAAAATATAATGAAAAACCAGAACAGAACGAACATTGTTACCTTTTTTGTAGGACTTCCGTTCATGTGTTCAGTAAATTCAGCAAGTGCAGTCGAACATTGCTCACAGTGAGAAATCACTCCCTAGAAATAACCACCTGTAAAATTTATCGCTAAAATATCCTCTAGCAGCAACTTACAGCAATTCGTCTTCTTTGAGCCTTGAAATTATCCTGCTGCTTCTCGAGTCGATAACTTAAATCGGAGCAAATTTCTTTATAATTGCTAATGATACCTTGCGACCGTGAACCTTCTGATTCAAGCCGCAGCACTTCTCTCCTACACATCTCTTTCACCTAAAATTCAACGAGCAACTGCTAAAAATTAGAATAATTCAAACAAATTTAATCATCTTAAACCGAAAACCCCAAAACTTATGAAGCATGACTATAGAGAAAATAGGCCATACTTCGAAATAATCAGCGGTGAAGCAGTGTATATGTTCGAATGGATTACCTTAACGCATATCAGACAGGTTAAAGCATATGTCATGTTTAAAACGATTTCTCAAAAAGAAACTCGAAGACCCAAAAGTTTTCATTTTTGAAAGCGTCAACCAATCATCTACAAAACATGATTTAACCTGATCATACTCAGTTCGCAATCCATTATTTTCCTCTTCAAGATCTTTTGCCGTCCGCATACATCTTTCAAGCTGTCCTTGTAAGCTTTCAACACTGTCTTCCGCCTATAATAAGTTCAACTTGAGAAACTCAAAAAAACCTAGGCATTTTAGAAAATTAGAGAAAATGATTTAGATAGTTTGAATTAAATATTAGAAGAAAGCAAATGTAATCAACATACAGTGTCTAGATTTTTCCTTAGCTCAATCTTACTAGTTACGAGTTCGTGTGCTAAATCATCATTTTCTCTTTCCAATCTCATTATCGTTTCCTTCAGTTGAAGATTTTCCCGCTGAAATGAAAATTATGGAATTTCAGAATATATACATATTTTGAGAGCTATATTCTCAAATCACTAAATAATCCAAAACCAACCTCCATGCGTTCAAGTGGATCCTGAGACTCTAATTCTCGCTCTTTCAGCGAATAAAACTCTTTTTCGTATTTTGATAATCGTTTATGGCTTATCTAAAAGGTATAATTTATTATTTTAACAGGATGCATTTAATTTTTTAAGAAACACTTCGAATAAAACGAAACTAGAAGGAGAAATGTTAGCAATAAAATAATCTATTAATGTTAATAATTACGACTGAGTGCTGCGGAAGTGATAAGAGAACAGGAACAAAATATTTCAGATACAGGTGAAAAGTTGAAGCATAAAAAAACAGACGATATAAGGAATTTTTAAAAAAATTCCGTTCAATTGTAAACGAATGACTGTTAAAAATGAAAGAGGCAAGAGTAAAAAGAAAATGACACAACAGTTCAAACAAATTTAACGAGACAATTTGTAAATAATGTAATGGAATAAACCAACTTTTAACTTGACGGCTTTATGAATAAGTTCTTTAGCATTTGCTTCGGTGCGATAAAGACGCGGCAAAACCACACGAAAATATTTGAGTGCTCCTTCGAAATCCAACTGCAAAAGTTCTTTCTTGGAAGCTTTCAACAGAGCTAATGATATGTGGAATATCGTATTCATTCCCTGAAATCACTGATGAATAGAAACCGACAAATGTCCAAACGAAGTGATAAGGAAAGTGCAGTCTTTTAACAATATAAGTTATTGCAGGTTAAAAGGAAAACTACAATTAGTTGCAAAGCAATAGTTTGTCTTCATGAGAGGAATTGTAGACAAAAATAGAGGTATTCAACGAGGAATTCACACCTCACTGAGGAAAAGGTCCACGATAAAGTAAACCATCTGCAATGGGAATTTGGCAGTAAATAACGTGAGGAACCACTGCGAAGCATACATATGTGTTTCGACACCAAGATTATAAAAATGAGCAAAGAGATCCGGCACATAATCCTGAAAAATAATAATCTAAGTACATAGTGTAAAATGTGTAGAGAAATACAGGAACAAGCGTAAATACAGAAGAATACTAAACAACAGCGACAGTTTAAAAACCCTACATATATTGTACAACTTTTAACAAGAATCAAATGCAATTTCTCAAACGTGATAGAAACTTGGTAAAAGCTTTCATGTCAGCGAAACATACGCGGAATTCGTTGTTAAAAGCTCCACATGAAAAACTAGCGCAATTAAATATCATCAGTTCATTAAAAAGATTTTTGAATTTCGTAGTAGCAACTGCTTCACAACTAGATCACATACCACCCAAAAAATTCCTGTACCTACAGTCCTTGTTTTTCAGCTGCAACATAAAAGTTAGCATTTACCTCAGTTAACCTTTGAAGTTGATAAAACCGTAAGTGTAAAACATCCAACCCAAGTTTGAACAGATCGCGTAAGCCATAATCGAACATTATTTTCACAAGCGTACAAAAAGCCTGCTCTTCTGGCATCTGAAATATAGAGATTTTGTAAACTAAAAAGACCTGAAAAACTCATATTAAAAACCAACGCAATATTCGAAGCATATTATATGAAAACAAAAAGATAAAGTTATTTACATGAAGTAACAATGCAGCAGCCAGAAAGGACAATCCCTGGCAGTAACTGACTTCTTCGTCGTATAAAGAGTAAGCTTTACTGATTCTGTATAATGATTCTTGGCCTTCTCCACCAGCTTCTTTAAAATATTCATGCGCTGGGAATGTACGATGGATATCTCGTAATATTACCTGTTCTGATGGACATTCCTACAACTCAAATTTGTTGAATAGAAAACTGCAGTCCTAAGGGTACTATTTTCCATTTTACTTTTTGAATATCGTAAGACCATGCCATGCTCCTCTGAGGTCTACATATTTTGTAAATTACTTAATAACATAACAAGTGATAACAATGGCCTGAATTACCAAAGATTCAAGGAAAACACACCATTTTGCTTTAGCGTCTTCTAACCTCTTACTATACAAGGAAAAAAAAAATAGTTTTAAGGACATAAAAATAATAAATCCTTTTTTCATGGTAGATGGATAACGAAAGGAATGAACAAATTAAAAACATAAAATTTTTTCCTTCCAAGTAAAGTTATTACCTTCCCAAGTAATAACCGATATGTCTGAGTAAGGTCTGGATCAATTTGAACTTTTGCCAGATACTGCCAAACTTCGCCACGTAAAACATCAGGCACACCATTACGTATTAAATCAGCTAATCCTTCAGGTATCGTCCTGAGAAGACATTTAAAACTAAATAAAAGTTTCAAATTAAAACTTTGTTGTCAAATAAGCCACGAAAAAAATTCCTATTTTAGTGATTACGTAACCAAAGTTCGGTTTTATTTAAAAATACTACGCCACTGTTTTGAAATACTTTAAAACACTACATTAACGATTCCAACATAATTAGTATTGTCAGACTAGCAGATTATGCGAGAACGGCAAAAAGCTTTTCATAAAATAAAAATTCTAACACACCCTTCAGGATTCGCTTTCCATTCCTCCAGAATCTTATGCCAGGCACTAAGTACATCCTCAGGACATTCCTGATTAACAACGCCTGAACCAGACAACAGCGGCTCATCACTGTCTGCAAAAGTAAAATAATTCTGTACAGATTCTATTTTTCATCTTAACTTTTCCTATTTTTAAATTTAAAAAGTCACTTCAGATTAAATCCATATGTGCATATATCACATAAAAGCATGGAAAAGCAAGACTATATAGAAACAGTTTCGTTCACCTGATTCATCTTCATCAGCTGGATGTATTAGCTGTGTCGGCATTTTCGTCGGCGATCTACCTAACGAAAGCCGACTTAACGACCGTTCACGTTCCGTAACTGATTCAAACTTCACTATCTAAAATCTAGTTTTCCACATCTAATTTAAGTGGTTTTTGTATAAAAGTCTTATTTACTCAGTGTTTTTCCAAGCATAACTTTGTTCAATCGTTACAAATATTTCGCTTATTCAAGCCTAATATCCTTGCAAAGTTCGACAAGAAACATCCCTGCCCAATCATTTTTCGGATCCTTACCATATCAAAAAATCCATTAAATTCAGAAATAACTCGGCTAATCTCCCTTGAAAAATTTAATATCCCAAATTATATAAGACTTTTCCACTAAATAAAAGAAGAAAAAAATAAACAAAAACTACCAAAAAGATGGAGCATGAAAATAAAAGCTGTACATTATGAACGACACAAACCTTAAGATTAGTCTCATTCACAGAATCGATTCCATCATCTTCCATCTAAAAAAAAAAAAAAAAAAAAAAAAAAAAGGAAAAAAAAAAGATAAAAGTTAGAGATTCAACAGCAAACCAGTAATTAGCAAACAACGTTGTAGCTTTCATTTCTAGTTACAGCTATTCAACCTCTTCGACGAAGAAAGCTAAAATTATCATCTCATATAAATGCTTCTTATCATTTCATCAACGAAAATTATTTAATTCTGTCCAGTATCCATGAAATAACTGAATTTAATTTAACGATTCCATAATGGTTGGAAATTACACCCAGCCTAGTTGTTGTCCATCACACGTGATTAAGGATGAAAAAAATTAACTCTATTAAACAAATTTTAAATTTCATAAAAGACAATAAGAATAAAAGCTGATAAATATCTTCACATTATAATAAATTATGTCTAAAAACACTTCAAATATATTAGTTAAAAAGGAATTTTTTCTTACAAATAAATTTAATATTTAAAAAAAAAAATCATCGCAACTTATATCCCATAACTACTAAATGGGAACAAATAGATCGGAACATGAATTAGGAATAAAATTAGAAATTAGGAATGTAAAAATATTTAACGAAACAATATGTCGTTGCTGTTTATGACTAAAATTATAATCGATAATTAAATTCAGTTAAAAATATTTTACTTCGTGGTAAGTAAGATGATGTAATGTTAAAACTTTTCCTATCATTTGTAAACTAAGAAAACAATTTTTTGCTCCTTTTTTTCCTCTAATTATATTCTAAAGTGCTCTTCTTATCCTCTTATTTCGCCCCCACATCTCTTCAGTCACTCTCCTCTAACTCAATCCTATCCTTTCTAATTCAGTAACCTTATATATAAATATGAAAATTTTAATTTTATGCGAAAATTTTAAAAACAAACCAGAATTTTGCAAACTAATATTTAATTTAGGCTCTAAGGAGGAAGGGACGAAACAAACGATGATACTAGTTATATCTATCACATATAATATATACAATATGTAATAAATTTAAGAACATTCTCGATGGGAATAGTCATCAGCCATCAACCATTAAAGTGAAGATGGAAGGATTAGCTAATTCATACACAAACTCAAACACACATGCATATATACACTGATACATATACTGTTCCTAAACATGCTTGGTCTTTACACACTATGATTGTTGTTTTTAAAATAGAACAGGACAGATAAATGAAGAGAATAAGAGCAAAAGGTGTAGAAGATACGAGAAGATACGATTATTATCAAAGAAACGAGCAGCTGTGATAATCTAAACATCCTTCTTTTTATAAAAATTATATCTTTAAGTCTGACCTTTTCCTTATTATATTCTCATTCAGCTACTATATGATTATAGTGATAACAAAATCTCGATCATGTTTTTTTGCAATAGTAACCTATTAATATTATGGAAGCAAATTTACAATTTTATTTCAGAGTTTGTTATGAACTACTATATCTTTAATTTACTACAATATGCTAATTAGTAATTGACAGATTTCCTAATCTGTAATCACTGCTATACATTCAGTTCCTTGATCTATTTAAAATATCTATCTATATAACCTTCTTACTATTCCTGATGACTCCATTCTATAACTTTCGGACTAATCCTGAATCGATTTTGCATCCATCTCACTATTCCTGACGATGAAATTTTGACTGTCTCCTTCTTAATATTCTTGATGACAAACGAACCTTCCGCTCCTACTATTCCTGTGGATTAAAAAAATTCAAAACTAAATATGGTTAAATAACTAAAAAGGAACTTTAACAAACAAACTACATAATTTCTCCTTTTAACAAATCTTCAGGAGACTTTGACTACGTTGAAATAATTTCAAGTATTTTAGAAAATGGAAAAGTGTCAAGAAAATCAACATACAGGATATGTTATCATATTAATTCGACGAATTTGACGAATGAAAGGGACACAGAAAAACCAGTTTCACTCACAAATTACCTGCCACGAGCTTAAGTTGCCTTTAAACAGCCTAACAAAAACATATATCATTGCTCAATTCTGCTTGTTTGTTAGGAAACTATTGAAGAAATGATTTTTTCTCAGCAGTCCACTGATGGCACCTCTACTGTGTACCTTCATCCATCAAAATAATTATCAAAAAAAATTTTGATGTTCACCGAGGTAAATCATGAAGAGGCTGAAGTGTTAAATACTGTTTAGTATTTCAATTACTGATCAACCAAGATAAATAAGTCTACTAACGAATTCATATTAACTATCAATAGCGAAGCGAAAACGAACCCTAGCGGTAAGAAAATACTTTTCCACTACCGGTCTTCTGGACACATACCAAAACCGTTCATGTTCGTGAAAAATTCTTGCCTTGCATTCCATATTAAAACGTACAGGTTCATCAATACCCATCAATATTACATCAGCTGCTATTGTCATAAAAACTCTCGTTTCTAAAAAGAAAAAAAAAAGTCGCTAAAGATCTCACATACTAGAGAATTTGAAACACCAAGATGATTTCGGTGACATATCATAGTAATACACTAAAATCTTCCAAAATAAAATATTTTCTTTCACAACCTGAAAGTATTGGTGTCGTTCAACCCTGGAATTCAGCTGAGAAGAGAAATTAAGCAACCAAATATATACGAACCATACCTCTCGGGGTTTCCGTGTTAAGGACTTCCAAATTCTGCAGGTGTGGATCCCAAATAGCTTCAATTATGTACGTTTTCGCATCATTTCCTCTTCCCATTGATTGCTAAAATATTTATTAAAATGTGATTTACAAAACCACCACAGTTAACTGAAAGTCAACTATTGGGCTTTGATGCATAATTTACTTACCATATCAAGAAGATGCATATCACTGTGGCGTAAATTTCGACCAGCGCCAAGTAACAGACCAAAACACCTGGAATGTAAAATCAGTACTTTGATTTATTACCTAATAATAACAAAAATAACCATAAAAATACAAGTGTCATTAGGATAACAATGAACAAAACCTGAAATTTAGTTTCCCACTTATCAATCCACTCAAGTAACGACATATACTGTTTTCCTTATATTTATATGCAGTTCTGAAGCAATAAGTAAACCAACTTCTTGACAGTTAAAATCCTTCGTCCATGAGTTTGTTGCAAAACAACAATTACTCGCTTCTCTCGATCTCTCCTCAGTTTGAAACAATTTTTTTCCTGTGGACATACAGTGAAACCTTTCTTTGCATCTTCCTCCTATAAATCAAAAGTACATATATGTTTTAAAAAAAAAGGGTTATTTACGGTTTTTCATTAAATACCTAAAAAAAATTCATATGAAATTTAATGGGACTAAAACTACATAGTTGATCGAAATTAAAATCGATAACATATCAGTCAAAGTATATATTATGGGAATTTAAAAGATTACAAGGAAGAATCTGAACCGAAAAAGATCCGTGAACAACGGGACTAACAGTATTAGATCAGATCGTTTCAAGCACACGGAAAGACAAATGTCGACAACTTCCTCTAACACAACAAAAGCAGTCGATAAAAAGCCATGGAACATTTATATCTCACTCTCATTTCAAGAAATGCATCAAACTGGAAGTCTTCTTCACCACCAGGACTGAAGGCTCCTTCTAAGCTGGATGTCTCTTCATCAGCACTGCTCGGTTGAGATGTACGACGCAGCCTTGGTGAAGGCACTTTTTTCGTTGTGCCGTTGTTCCGAAAAGCGTTAGCAAAGTTAAGAAGTGCCTTTCCAGCCTAAAAAAGTACAATATCTCGCATACTAATTAGGTTTATTAACAGAAGGCGTAGTTGATTTTGTTCAGGAAGGTTGCGAATTCTGTTTAAATATGCTCGAATTATCACTAACACATTTCAAGTTACGTAAATGATATTTTAGATCTAAATAATCATTAATCAGATCAATTTTGAGAGTAGACCTATTATCTAATCACAAGTCTTGACAAAGAAATACAATGAAAAAGCAAGAAATAGAATCAAACGGTAACTTACTGCTTCCGGAACTTGACATCGGAAAACATGGCACTGATGTAAGGCACCATCGGTAGCTGTAGCATTCTTTTGCGTAAAAGAGAGTGCAAAGCATTCACGCTCTGCCGAATCCAGCTGACCACGAGCACAAAATCTGATTCGATGAACTGGAAAACTGACCATTTCGGATTTTGTTGCACCATCACACATTCTACAAACAAAACTTTGTTCCAACATGCATGCATCTCTGTTAGTGAATAAAGCAGCAAAGTTGAAATTTAATTCAAACAAGCATAACATGCATTCTCTACAGCATCATCCATCCTAAGGCGTGCTTCCAAATATAATGGCCGAATGTATAGAGACAACGTATCATATACGATCCTTTATTGCATATATTATGCCAACTATCGAACTATTCCATTTTTCATTCTTCTATACACCGTGAATTTGATAATTTGAAATATCTGCACTGTTCTTATTATTAAACAGCACTGCAAAGTTATTACCATTTGCAACAATTTGTCCAAATTTATTACGAAGAAAAAAGATTGATGAGAAATCCGCTTGACAGCATAAAACACAACGAATATAAATTATGCTTAGCAGATTTCACTTAGAAAAACAATAAATAATAATATGGAAATCAAAATTTAAAAAAAAGATGACACCAAAGGAAAAAAATCCAGATGATTTAAATGAAAAACATGACTGTTAATTTTTCAACACAGAAGCCTTAGCATGGAAAATAACGGTTTGAATTTGTTTGTCTAAAACGAAATAATGCCTTCTATATTGCAGAGCAGAACAAAAATTAAACACAAACCGAACTATGCCGCAAGATGATTCGGGAATAAACAATATCACATCAATTGGCTTCTCCGAACGCTCTTTATTTAATAGTTCCATTATTTTTAAAATTTCAGCCTCATTACTAGGATTTTCAATTTTTGCACATCCCAAATACGATATCTGAAAATAACACGCCTGTAATAAAGCATTTAGAGGAATCGAAATCTGGACAATTGAAGGCAAATCCAAGGAAAAAAATGGAAATAAAGCTGAAGTGAAAAAATTTAGAAGATGAAACAATGAGGAAAGAAAAAAAAATGACAACATACAAATGAAATAATAACTAATTTTCAATTTTTTAATAAATCCCAAGACAACCCAAGACACATGTTGTCATCAGAAACGCATAATTCGATTTAATCCTTTAATTGTATGTTAATGGATAACGCAACTCCGTTAATCTATCAAATGAGCAACACCCTACTGGACTAGTAAAAAAAAAACTATCCTCATATCTCGACTCATAAAAAAACAGTTCGCAATTCGACGGCAACATATAAGCAATTTGATTCTTTTTTTTTTTGCCATAGCTAATTAGTTGTTATTTTTACACATGAATTACAGCTACCTGTTCCATGACGGCAGCAGCAACCGGATCCAGCTGCCGTGAAACTAATAATTCCGTTTTGGTATTGTCAATACGAGCTATTGTTGATGGTGTTGATGAAAATGACGTTGCCAGTTTGCACTAAAAATGAAAAAAAAAAAGGAGAATTTGAACCAAAAAAAAATTCAAACAAGCATGATCTCTATAAGTGCCCAAATTTAAATGCTTAATTTTTTTTGAAAAAACATTTAATTAAACAAAAGCTAATAGAATTTATTCAATCTTTTACTAATTTTATTGAAATCAAAGATAAATAAAATTCCCTAATGGAAAGTTCTCCTAATCTATTCAATGTAGTGAGACAATTTTTCACAAATATAAGGTAGAATTAGAGCAGAATATTATAATTAATTTCTAACAAACTACTTTAAAAAAAAGTGAAAAAATGATGATAAAGTAATGACAAATGACAACAACAAATTATAAAAGTGATAAATAAATATTGATGCGATAATCACAGAAAAACTACCAATAAATAATGATAACAGTGCTATCTGTTAAGCAATGGATGCGTCACTGAAACAATCGCTTAGCTTCTATCCAAATTCATTTCCAAATTTGAAAACAAATTGAAGCAATTCGAAATGTTGAATGAACAGACAAGGATGGGAATGGGAATGAAACAGAAAGACAGGAGAGAAATACCTTGAAGGATTGATTCCCGAATGAGACAAATTAAAAAACGAATTGATGCAATTTATAAAAAAAAGCCTAGTCTATCTACTTCACTCTCGAAAATATCCCTACAAATAATTCCATAAATAAATTAGCGCTTATTGATAGTATTCTTAAATTAGCACCTACTGAGCTGTAACTATTCCCATTAATGAAGGAAAATTATCATTCCTGTTGTAATATCAATGATAATAATAATAATAATAATAATTGTAATATCAATGATAATAATAATAAAAGGTAAAAAAAGATAAAGAATGTTAATTAATGTAACAGCAAAAATGGAAAATATTGATTACAATAGAAAACAGCGAGGCACACATTTAGTATGTGTGTGTATTGTTTGTAAGCACGAAAAAGACAATCATATATGAAGTAATTAATTAGAAAGCAATTCATTAGTGAACAAGGAGGGGAAGTAAAAAGAAGTAAATACACGTGTAAATATATAACGTGTATATGTATGTGTAAACAGGAGTGGACTTTTATGCAGTGTACAAAAACAAATATTTACAGTGTACGATATGAATAAATTCATTGCTTCCGTCAGTTATAACCGCATCACTTTCATATTCAGTTCACACGCACGTGAAAAAAACTTAAGTATACACATCACATAATGACAAATATGCTATCGTATGTGTGTGTACACGTCTTTGGACGTGATGGTTGAAGGAGAGGAAGAAGAGATACGTGGACTCACCTAGAGACACATTAACTGATATACACAAACGTATACAAGGCTACCTACACGTACATACACACATGCACGTGCGTGTGTGCGCGCTTTTGTGCACACCCATAACCTAATAGATTGACTTTCTACCCGGAGAGGTGTACATACAGTGACATACACATACTCACCTACACAGACATACACACACATGCACGTGCGTGTGTGTATGGTGTGCGTGTGTGCGTGCCTCTGTGTACACCCATCACCGTGACGGATGGGAATGAGCAAAGTGGTGAGATCGATATGAGTGCAGTCTTTGCAGTGAGGGATGTGCATTTGCACACACTGCAAATCTGCACTCCGCTTCACTATAGCGTGCTGCATTTACTGTACTGCAAGGCGATCTCTTGCACAGTACAACGTTACGCTTCAACTGGAAAATTATGGATAACGCGGTTCGCGTGACGTACACGTATCCGTTAATGGATAATTTATCCCAAACGATTCATTCACTTTATCTTCATACTGCCACTTCAAGGGAACTAACTGTACGCAAGTTACTTGTCAGTATACACTTCTGTTAAACGTAAATGACGTGACCCTATAAAAAGGTATTATTTTAAGGATAAAATCACAAAACGGCTAGTGTAACTATTTTTCAGTTCTATCATTTGCCTTCAACAGGCAGCGTTAACTACCTGTCAGGCCACTTACCTGTGTAATAAATCCGTTGTGAAATTGCCTTGACATCGAACTCCTATTGGATATTAAATATTAGTGACATTTTGGGTATGGCATAGATTCTTATCCGGTCAGGTGTTATGGAACATCGTCTACTTCCGGAAGCAACGTGATGTTACCGAATCTTCCAGAATGTGTGTACCATAATAGTGTTAACATCATTGAACAGTATCAATTTTCAGCAAAAAGCAGTCATGACAGCGAATTTCTAATTCCTGTTTATTTAGCTTTTTTTTTCTTGAAAGAAAAGGCAATATTTATTTGACAGAAACATTTAAACTTCAAACATCTGTTTTCCACAAAAACCGATAATTAAAGATTGAAAAATTATCACAAGCTTTCGATTTCCGGATATTTTTCGCATGGCAAAATCATGAAAAGTTCTGATCAGAATTTCACCTTTAACCTTCGACTACAATTCCTATCAAATTTGGTAGGAAAAATTTGTAATTTCACTGTTCTAATATGCTTTTTCACTAAACTTATGTACATGAATTATGTAACTTCTTAATTTTTCATAGATAAGTTTTAACTTAATCATCATTCGACATGTCAAGGAACAAAGAGTTTCAATTCTCCAGAGACTTCTTAACCATTCCATTTTAATGAATGCAGTCTTCATTCACTTTATTTGCTTTCACAGTCATCGGTTTTTTTTTTTTTTTTTTTTTCATTATATTCCCAAATTTACAAATAAATCACTTAGATTGAATCATTCTTTTCACATACAAAAAGTACTAAGAATTAGCTCCTTACGAATTTTACCGGAAGTTATCAGAGCATGAAGTATGAAATAGGGAAATATCGTATATTTGAGATTATAATATAATTAAAATTATGACGTCGCCATGTTCTAATTCTAACATAACTACTGCTTATATTGTAGAATTCTTCATTTTTCCCGGTGTAATCATATCGACACACACACTCATGAGAAAAATCTTAAAAATACGTGAAAATCGTGGATGATCAGTCAGTACCTAATGGTGTCATAAAATATTAGCAGATGAAATATTTCAAAATTCTTTGATAATTGAAAATCGATTCATTTTCATTTGGAAAGCTATGTGTATTAAGGATCATACAATGGACATGATCATGACGTTACGTGTAATTGTGGGAGTGAATGATATTTCACATAAGTAAGCATATCTCGATATGTTGCGCCAAGGAGCATTTTGCTAGACTGACATCGAAAAAAGGAAAAAAAGATTGGTACGACATTAAACTACAAGGATCTCTCCGTGACAAACTGATTCGTCAAGCAATTGAACTATTACAGTTCTAATCGGGAAGATGCAAAAATAAATCGTTAAAATGCTCCAAGTATTATGGTTACAAAATTAGTAAAATGTCACATAGAAATGCTTTGTAAGTACAAAATATTACACCAAGTACTTTGCAAGTACACATTCCATCTTTAGAGTAACTTTCTACACTGCTTTGCCTCATGAAACATTAATAATAATTTGCACAGCGACACAAGAAATAGAAACACAAATCAAACTATCAGTTACTTATCGGCAGACCTTGATATAAAAGAAAAAATCACAACAATCGAAAAATATCTATTTTCTCTTCTTTGCTACCTTTTTTTGTTTTTTACTTTCAGCCAACACATCTATTCTTTTTTTTACGCTCTCCATAGCATTCTTTGCTCCATCGATCGCTTTCAATGTAATTAATGACTAAATGTGGTAACAATAATTGAAAATTTGAATCAACCAATAGTATTTTCTAACTCAAATTCAGTTCTGGCTTAAAATAATTGACTATTACAAGTTTGACGTACCAGAACCCTTCATGGTCAATTTAGTAAGCACAACAAAAGAAATAATTTTTTATATTAGGATTCTAAACTTCGCCAAACAGTTTCATCCACCATGGCTTTCGCTGCGTGCGAGTAGCAACAAGTACATAATTTATAACATGCAAAACTTTGATAAAAAAAAAAACTATGAAAAAGTGTTCAAGTTTTATCAAACAAGGACAGAAGCCAAACCATAATAGACGCTCTCCGTTGAGCCAGAAGTCGCAAGAAATCTTCAACAGTCCAATCTCTTTCACTTTTGCCTAAACGAGCAAAGTAACAAACATCTTTTCGCTTCGCATGTTCTACTCTGAAATCTTAGCCATTTCAAAAGCTTGAAAATAATTTATCATCATTTGCATATCATTTCCCTTTTCTAATTCATCTTCTCGAAGAAAAAAAATTCTCGAAAAACTGGACATCCAAGTTCAAGTTTGAGGGATTGCATTTCAGGAACCAATTAAAATAATCCTCCAGCTGTATCTGGAAAACAATTTGTAATTCAATTCCACCAAAAGCTATAAGGTTTAGGAAAAATAAAAAAATCCAAGCGTCAACCAAACATATCAACCAAACATTAGTGCAAAACATAACCTACAATGGATCGTCACCATCTTCCCATCCGGTTAAACTTTTAAGACAAAATGGGCAACTGACACCATCAGTATTGTCATCATCGGGATCGAAGAAGAAGCCTGCCTCAGCCATCTCAAATGTTAAATGTTAGAAATTTATATTTCAGCTGAACCAGGAGCAAATTTCATTAATTGTTAACAATGGATTTTTTCTGATTTAAATTTCCGATTAAACAAATAACGATAAAAGAAGCGATTAAATCGGAACAGAAAATATAGAGGGTAACTTTTTCAGAAATTAACCTTTTCCGGTGATAAGTTAATAGAATGACGATGTGGCCAAACATTTTTCGTAAATGATTTTAACCGGTTATCACAAAAGATATACTCGGTGTAAGCATCAAAATTCAATAAATCAACAACACCTGTCATATTTGATGATAGGCAATTTCTGCAAAGCAATAACTGTTATTAATTCTGTTTTACAAATCCAGTTGAATATTATCAATTTCCTGTTCAAAACAATTCGATGAATTATTAAACAAAGATTACTAAACTTTTCCTATGAAATACAAATAAATATTCCATTTATACACGTAAACGGACCAATTTCCACATCAAAATATCACTATTTATTTCCCTTTTTCAAATATATATGCAAATATCTATCTATCAAACTATATATAAATTTCTTGCACTTATCATAACGTTATTTTTGTACATATCACTTTAAGGAACAGAAAGTTAAAAACTGAGTCCTGAAATGCAAAAATTCCAATTGTTTGACAAGAACGAGAAGCAAAATTAAAAGCAAACAATTTGAAATTAAAAATTATCGCATGAAGTTAATATTAATTTATCGATATTTCTAAAAGAATGAATCGGTGATTGGGCACTTTTGTCAGTTCAATAATTTATTTAGCTTAGTAATTAGCAAATTCATGATGATAAATCAATATCTTTATCTTCGATATGTTCAAATGGACTTTTCATTTCCACTAACAGTGTTACAATGTTATAATGAAAATCAAAACAGAGCAAACAAATAAATAAGCAAACGAATATAAAAGTATTATGCAAAAATATTTACCGTTTCGTATGATAATTTATACAAAATAGGCTAAAGGGAAAAAAATATAAATAAGCAGGAAATGATTAGACTAAGTAAATGGAAGTGATTGAGAGTAAGTGATGAGAGGGCATGCATAACTGAGAAACACAAAGATTGATAATAATTCTTTGACATGCATACAGGGGAAACACGGACCAAGACCTAAACCCTTGTACTCATTTTCAAATTAGAAGAAAATCTGCTCACGCTAGGTTTGGACTCATTTCGCTAAAAATGTAGATAAGTTTTCTTGGCGGTTTCTAAAATGGGGTAATGCAGGTGGGCTGGAGGCAAATTTCAGGATTAATTGTCATGAGGTTAAAGGTCAGGTTTTTCAAGTGAAACTAGAAAGTATATTTGTTATTGCGGTAGTTAGGCAAAAGAGAAAGATGATTAGGCTGATTCTGGTGTCAGTGGGACAAAGGTCACAACGTCATGTGACTTTCGAGGTCATTCGTTTAATAAATTTCTAGCTAATTGAATTGAACATCTGTAATATATGTTTTCCATTGAAGCATATGCGGTCGTGTCATATATTTTTTCTGATTTAAACATAATTCGCCGTGTTGGTCAGTTTTCTGGTGGGGAAGTTTGAAATGTTTCAATCAAATTTTTCTCTCTGAAAAATATGAAAAAGAGAGATGAGAAAAAGAGAGATCGCCATTAAAAATTGGTTAGAAGGAAGATAAGTTCTTGAATAATAGGGTAAAGAAAAATTTACTTTTGTGAGATGAAGGAGGGAGCGCTAATGCATTTCAAAAAGAGAAAAGAAAGGAAATTTTATCTCTTAAGAAAAACTTATGGGGATCCTAAGATTAGATTAATGAAACAAGTGAAATATTAGTGATTCTCGCACATTTCATTTTAATTGAAAGTTGTTTATTATGTTTATTTATTATATTTATTATTTTATATTATTTTTATATATTATATATTATTATTTTATATTATATATTTATATATTATTTTATATTTATTATTTTATATTATTTATTTATTATGTTTAATATGTCGACTTTGTCGTTGAATGAATATTATTTCAAGATATGGGTAGGCTAGTAAGATTAGATTAGTTTTGTAATAAGCTTTAGGTATATTTCGCATTCTTTATGTGAAAATAATAATTATTTTTGATGCCTGATTAAATGAATACTGTCTTAAGGTACTAGTGAATATGAATAAAATGCTATGTAATGATGGTTTTCTTTCACTGTTGTTGCAAAATAATTGGTTGGATGAGAAGGACGATTGAAAGGAACAAAAAATTCAATAATCAAGCTGTTTTCAGATAAAGATAGTTATATATGGCATATAATGGTGAACAAAAATCCATGGTTTATTTATCATTTTTGCAGCTGATAAATAGTAATATTTTCACCAAAAATCCATTAAGAATTTTGTAAGATGAATTTTTTTTACCAATTTATTTCTTCATAATGATCAAAACTATCAGTAGTTATTGTATCTTTTTTTTAAGTGCCACGTTTATTTCATCCAATAAAAAACATGTTGATTAATTCTTTTTTGGGAGTTACTTTTTTAAAAATTTTTTTTTAAAAAACTTTTTTAAAAGTCCATCCTTAGGGTAATTTTAGTGAATAACATAGTAATCTCTATTTTGAGCAAGTTTAATGACAATAATCCCTCGGATTGTTTAGAATTCTAGAAATGTTTTTTCTCTAATAAAAATAAAGCAATTTATCCCAGAAGGACCGATTTGAAAAAACTTTTAAATATACTGGAAAAACAGAAAAAATTAATGGCGAGTCACTTCTTATCTCATTACAAATTGTGTATCCCATAGGCGGTAAAAAATGTAGCTAAACTACACAATTTATTCTGAAATTCAAGAGCAGTTCTTATTTTGTGTATGATAACAACAAATAATGAGTCTACCTTGGAAGATTCGATTTCACAAAAAAAAAAAATTCCTAGTTGTTGTCGAAGCAGTATTCAGACCCCAGATTTTAATATTTTTGAAAAGAATACTTTCAATTACAGGGAAAGTGATTTACTAAAAAAAAAAAATGAATCGTCACGATTTACTAGAACACATTCGACGGCAGATTTTAAAAGATAGGTGTTTTATATGTGCCTTAAAAAGAAATTAAAAAGTCTGTTTTATTTGTTTTTATGAAAATCGAAAATCAAATTTATGAAGGAGTCAAATATGATTAAAGTAAAATGGAGTTTAAATTTGCAATTGATAGGTAGTTATTGATCGGAATTTTGCGGTGCAATTAAAATTATTACTTGGGTTGTAAATAAGGTTGTTGAAGGTTACTTTACGTGTTTTCGTAACACGTAAATTTAGTAATGAAAAATACTTTAGTCAAAACTGTTATATTTGTTATGGTTTGCATCTTTCGTTTTTTGTGTCTACATGAAAAATTTTCATAAATATTTAGATGAAAATAAAGGAAGTAAGCGGGACAATCATGGCGTTGAAAAAACTGTGAATAAGGCTCGAAAACTTCGCATAAAGTATCACGAGTTACCATCCAAAAATAATACTTTTGAAGAGAATGTGTTACGAAAAGCGGAAAGCATCCGTTCTTCCGTTGCATGTAAGTCATTTTTGCATTTTCAGTTCATCATTTTATTTGTCAAGTTATGCTTCTCACTGCGTAATAGCCCTCCTTAATTTTGGTAGAGATTATTCAGTTCATATTTCACTGAATTAATCATTTGCTGTTAGATTGGAGACGATCGATTATTTCTCCTTTTATCAAAGTACCATATGAAAGGTTTTAGTAGCTATTCTGTATTGTTAGCAGTTTACTTGACATAAGTCTTACTTTTTTTCTCTTTTGAAACAAAAAAGATTTTATTCTCCTGACATATTTTTTTCGCAAAATTGCAGACAAAAAGTGCTGCAGAGGACTGAATGATTACGAAGACGAGCATATTAGAATTGTGGCTGGAGCCTCCAAATCCATGCCATCACTATATTCATCGAAAAATATTTTTCGAAACAAAAAGGTTATTAAAGACGATTGACTTTTATGAACCCTTCTTTGTTGTCATTGCTTGTTTTGTCATTTAATACATCCCTTTTTTTTATTTAAATATAGACCCGAAATATGCTGGAAGTAGTTAATTTTTTAATAAGTTCACTTAATCACTACTTTTTTTCCAGAATGATTATGTGAAAAGCGTGGAGTGCTTGCGTAGTAAATATTTTTCTAACGGTAGTTGTGATTCTGGAAGTTGGGCACACAAATCGTTATCAGCATTTAGTGATGAAGAGTAATTATTTCTTTTTTCTTTTTTTCTTTTGAAAATATTTGCATTTTATCTCTAGTTCTTGAATTACCTTTATGTTTTAGCAATAAGATGTAGAAAGTGAAATTCCGTGCCACAACATGACGTACAGTCACTTCATAGCTGTAATGTTTATAGTTTTTGTTATTGATTTGTATATGTGCTATTTAGAGCTGGAGTGGAAAAAGCTGACGTGGGCGTAAATAAGTTTTTACGGAATAGTCGGAAGAATTTACATTTGCTACGGTCCAGAAGTTCATGCGGAAAAAGTAACATGGATGCAATTAAGCAGGACGATGTATCACAGCCTCAAATTTTAACTCCAAAATGTGAAAATTTTTATTTAAATTAACAGAGTTTTTGTTGATTGTTCACTGCGGAAGTGTTTTCTAACTCAGTGGTTCATAAATTAAAATTCTATGAATAGAAGCATTATGTGAAGCTTATGTTTCAGCCAGTGGTGCCTTGAATTGGTTACCAAAAAGGGAAATGGTACGTTTGTTATTTGTAAGAATTCCTAATTAGAAAAATTATTTTTGCTTGATAGTCGATGAAAATAGAAGAAATCATATGAATCAACTGATGAGCTCAATAAAAAAAAGGCTAACCCTTAATATCTAAGGTGTCTCCGCATGTAAATTTGATTGTCGACGACTGTGGAAGTAGTAACGCCTGTGACGAAATCGATATCAAAATCAAGCAATCGTTTAGTGCCTTAAATAATTTGGAAATGAATATTGATAAGTAACGTTTTTAAATAGCATTTCCTCATTGTTATTCTTTTTATTTTTTCTGTTAATCAGTTTTTTGTCAATATTAAGATTGTCGCTTAGTAAGAAATGAGGTTCCTGTTTATTTTCATTTTTCATCCATTTTTTTTTTTTTAGTGAATGAGAGTATTTACTATCTAGTTATTCACTGGTACTTTTTGTTTTCATAGAATAAATTTAATTTACAGAGCGGCACGCTTTTTGCAAGCATCATTTTCAAGCCGACTTTCGATTTCTTCACCATTTGAAGGCAGTATAACGGATCAGCCATCTTCATCTGAAAAATACACTTTGGAGAAAAGCTTTTACAGCAATCATCATTTCTCGGAAGTTTGCTATTAAGATTTTTTCTATTCACTCTCTTGCCTGTCGAATATTTGTTTGTAGTTATTAATAAGCTTTCTGCAGAATGCAGAAGAGATAACGCGCGGTAAAACACTGGGTTGTCAGCTAAAAGCTCATATTGCTTACGGGAAAAACATTGCTGAAATGAGCCAGCATCTTCGGGATGTTCGTGATGCATTTAGCAGCCAACTTTTGTCACAGAAATGTGAAGCAACTGACGATAAGGTACCTACCACGTTATTTCATTTAAAGTGTATTTCCTTGGCTTCACTTTTGCTTTTGATGGTTTTTTCTTACTTTTTTCTGCAACATCGGGTTTTCTGCGTCTTAAAAATAGTAAGCTTATGGTTTTTCGCGGTCTTCTAACCAAGATCTTGTGATACAGAATATCTTTCATTTAATTGTTTTGCGATTGTAATCTGATGTACTCTTTATTTGTGACTTTATTTGGCAGTGGAGTCATTTTGTTCCTTTTTTCTTTGTTGTTTTTGCTTTACTTGTGTTAGAATCATTATAGCTCGTTTTGTTTCTTCTTCCCAACATTTCAACACTCACATTTTCCTTGGAAATACCTAAAAAAAATAGAGCTAATAGATAAATTTTACTGTACAAAAGATATAATCAGTTGAAATTTAAAAATTAAGAAGTAAGAGCAGAAAAATCGTTTACCTGTATTATAATGTTTTCCGATTACTGAGTGAAGGAAGGGGAAACGCTGAAGCATTTATTTGTTAATAATATTCTGGATCAAATATTTATTTCACCAGATATAATCTTGTTTCTATTAATTATTAATTGCTTCTCTTATTAATTATTTGTTCTTTGGAACTCCGAATGATAAAAAAAATTTCTGAAGAAGGAAATCTGCTTTATAAGTTTATTTCTTTTTAACCAGAAATTGGCAGTTTTCGACAGTTAATTTACTTAAATCAGATATAAATTTTCAGATTTCATCGTCAAACGAAAAATATTTTGAAGATCAGAGCAGCTTTTATGCAACCGTACAACAGCGCATAAATAAAGCCATTCAGCATAATTCTCTTTCTAATGTATCTTTTTCTTTTTAAGCTGGAAGCACTTTCAGTTACACTTGCATTTTTGTATCATTTGTTAGTCTTTGCTGGTGTAGATTACTTTTATACACGTGCATCATAGTTTCGTGCACTGCATTGTAATTATCTGCACTTGTAACGTAGTTGTATGCATTTATAGCTGGGTGCGCATTTATTCTCTAATATAGCTTAGAATTGCAGGATTATTTTAACATGAGAAATTACTAATTTTGAGTACGAGGCTAAGGAAAAGAACTCATAATCATATTGCTAATAGCCACACTGCTCATATAACGTGCGTTTCAAAACTGTTTCTTTTTTTGTGAGTAGTTATTTCTGTTTTATCCGCATAATCATTTTAATGTTTCGTTTTTTTTTTTTCTTTTTGCATGTTTTTTTCCTTAATTCCTGTTTTGGATCTTTTGTCTGATGTGAATTGCAATCGAGGATTTTGCTTTGTGTGTCGTGATGTGACGCCGCTTTCTCATGTCTCATCGTGTATCCTTTTTTTTATTAAGGTTTCTGATTATTTACAGATGCATAAGTCACCTCGGTGTCCTCTGCAGGAACAAAATTGTGATCCGCTTGATTTGCCTGTATCATCACTTTCAAAAATGAATTCTGTCCGGAATGTTAATCCAAGTAGTGGAGTACGGATTGATGACTCCGAAGTTTCAGTTGAATTGGTATGTTAATATACCAATTTTCATTGATACAATTTTAGAATTGTATTTCATTGATCTGAAATGTTCATTTTAGTCTTCACAAGGAGTGGAGAATTGTGATATGAAAATGGCAAATGATTCGACGTCAGCGTACTCCATTCAACATGGTTTACTTATTTTTAGTTTTAATTGATGAAAAATTGACTACTCGTTATCGCTAATTAAATTACTGAAAAATTCAAATTATTGATAGTTGTTCAGTTTCAAAATATTTTCGCGTTTATTTAGTTTTATTGATATTACTACAAAATTTTGCATTGATACCATGATGTTCAGTTCGTCGATTCTGCTCCTAACCCT
Organism: Setaria digitata; assembly: GCA_003640385.1. NCBI lineage: Eukaryota > Metazoa > Nematoda > Chromadorea > Rhabditida > Setariidae > Setaria > Setaria digitata. The sequence continues at coordinate 24,783 of RCAB01000371.1, read as the reverse complement.
TAACTACAGAAATCCACATCTGTGCAATCAGTTTCTCCTTCTTCATTGTATTGTGCTTCCTTTTTTCTTCATCATTATATTTTGTCTAAAATAATATAAAAGCCATTAAATGGTAGTAAAATTTCGTATTAGCGTTCACGAACTATCAAGTTTTTATCATTCTTTTCATTTGTTGTCCTTAAGGTCTTTCTCTTATTTAAAACTATTTAGATGTCAGCCATACCGATGGAACTGATAGTTCAGTGGTATATTCTACCCAAGAATTGTGCAAGCGTAAGTATTACGCAGGTAAAACTGTAAAAGCTCTTCGGCAATTCTACAGAGATAGCATGCTTTACTTTGCTGAGCTTCGCAAGTAAGTACTATTTCAAGTAATATTTCTGCTTTCCTGATTTTACATTCATACATTTATGTACAACATATGTTTTATGCCTACACTAAAATATTCACTTTATAATAGTACTTATTTTAAAAGCTATAGCTCTTTAATGATGTGGAGTGTATCAGAGAAGGAAAGTTTATAATTTTATATCATTCCATTCCTGTGCTTTTATTGATTTTCCATATTTAAGTAGATAAGGAGAAGAACATAATTAGTGCTCGGTGATAATATGTTTTCAGACTGTTTTGTCAGCGAAGAATAGAAGATCTGTGGAAAGTTGAAAGTGAAGAGGAGAGAATAAAAGCCGCATGCTTACTGTTAAAACGAAAATACATCGATTCGGTTCATAATACAATGCCATTGGTAAGAATAAGGATGCTTTTACGTATGAATTTTTCATACATATGAATACTTATGAATTTTGTTTTCTCGTTACTTTTATTGTGATTAGTGATTTCAGAAAAATCTAATAGATTATCATCTGCACGAGACGGCCCGAATACAACTGCTTAATCTCGATTTACAAAAACAATTAGTTCTAATGAAGTGAGACTTATCTATTTTTAAAATACTTTTATTTTTACCACACTATTTTTACTATGCAATATATATAATGAAACCTAATATGATCAGAGATGAAATAATAGCTTCAAAATTCTAGTACTAATGCTTTTTAGCAAACGACAGGCTAATTACTCGTTAGCACCTGGTGCGAAAAATGAATTCATTTTAGATACAACAGAAAGGATATAAATTTCGAAAAATTCCGCCACGGCTCAGAGAAAGTGCTGCTTCTGACGAAGGATTTTGAAAAAAATAATTTGGCAAATGAATTAGAGAGATGGGAGTTAAAATTAAGGACACGTTCCTATGGTGAATTTTTTCGTTTTGTTCTTTTTCCATTATCTAGATGATTTTTATTTATCGAATGGCATTCGTCATTGTTGCTAGTGTTAACGGCCATTGTTGAAGGCTTTTTATTTCTTTATGATCAAATACACAGTTCTGGATATTGATATGGTGCATTGTTCAACTATTTGAAAAAGTTGACTGAATGATGTTGAAAACATTAAGATATGCTGATGGGAACTGTGGTAAATAGGTGAACCTGTGAATCAGTTATTTTATGATGTAATTAGATAAACGAGTTCGAATTGATGTGATGCAGGGTGGTGATCTAAATTTTTATGCAGTATTTTAGAGCTTATCACTATTTTATTTACGTTATATTTTTTTACGGTCTGTTTTTTAAGGCTTCAAAAATGAAGAAGGTCGTACCGAAAAAAGTAATAGTACAAGGTCCTCATTCTCAAGTCCTCTTCGAGTTCTTCGAAATATTGAAGATGTGAAAGGTAAGTCACCTAAACTATTTTTGGGAGATAATTGTGCATTATCAAGAGTCGTTTTTCTTTTTTTATCCTAAGTAGAAATATTTTAGTTCGAAATGCACCAAATTATAACAAGAAGTTAGAACAGTTACGTGATGAGTTGAAATGGAAAAGAAAGGAAGCGGATTTCTTGAAGAGAGCATTCAACAAGAGAGTAATGAACAGTGATCAGTGGCACGTTTTTTTTTTTTTTTTTCATAATTTATTGAGATAATAAACCGCTAGAGATGATAGCGAACAGACTGTCTGATATATTTTTTTCGTTTGTGGCTGCAGTCTGTTTTTTTTTTGATTGTCTCTATTTAGCGATAGCGATGGGAATTGAAATATAATGGCGGTGATCGCACAAAAGCTCTGATTTTTTTTTTTTTGATTCATTTTACTTATCAAGTAAAAAAAGCTCTGATTCATTTTACTTATCAACAGTAATTTTCAGTAAAGAGAACTCACTGAGAGCCCAAATCGACGCACATATACGCTACATTGTGGAGACCGAGAAAGATATCGCACAACTAATTAATTTAGAAGCTGGAAACAGTAAGTAATTCCAATTACCAGCGTGGCTTTTCGTTCTTTTTTTAATCCTGATAAGAATAAAAGGATTCCAATATATTTTTCTTCTTTCCTTTTATTTTTTCTCTTTTTCTTTTCGTATTTCTCCAAATAATTTAGGGTTTCTTTTGTTCATGCATTGATTTTTGTAGATGATAGTAAAGGAAAATCAGTCGACGTCTCAGCAGGAAACAAAACGAACTCAGCATCAAAAATCTCTTCCGCTGAAGTTACTGGAGAGGAAATACCTTCAGATGAAGTTGATAAGAATAGATCGGATTTTGATAGCAACATTCAGCCCATCATCAAAACCAGCGAAAATGTGGAAAATTCTCAGTTTGTGAGCTTTACCTCGAATCAAGGATCAGGAATTGATAGTAAACACATGTTTTCCGCTGAAAAAAATCAAAGTGAGAGTCATGCGGCCGAGTTATCTTCCAGGTGTTTCTTAACACCTCAAAAATCAGAGCAGTTTATAGAAAAATCTCTTAAATTAAACCGTGCAGAAGAAGAAAATTTAAGCGAATTAGTACTTTCCGAAAGTAATAAATCACTTTGCTTTCACGATGATCGGACAGTTCCAGAAGATGTTGAATGCAAAACTGCTCATTCAGTGGAATGTACTGATTCTAGTGAATCAGTATATAATGAAACTGGAAACTTCAAGCAGGATTCTTCAAAAGAGGCTTTATTAATGTCCACTATCCATCCATTTGATGCAAGCGATTCTCATACAGCGAAACATGATGAGCAAATTAGCAGTTCGCATCTCAGTGTTCTTGATGAGCAATTTTTCACACCATTACCGTCTGATATAGAAACTGACAATGGCGAGAATGCTGATGAAGATGTAGAAGAAGGAGTTATTTTACATGGTAATCATTTACCTTTGGTAGGAAGCTAACGAGTTTTCCTTATATCTCAGATATTGCTTATTGATACATCTTTTGCTTAAATGTTTTTTTTTTGGTTACTGAGTTCGCTGTTTGTTGGTTTCTTATCCAGATTCATCTAGTACGCATTAATTATAATTGTTTTATAAGCTTTCTCAACTGACACTGAAAATTTAATGTTTCTTTTGAAAACTGCACTCCTAGTTGAATTTTTAACTTTTCAACCGTCGTATCTCCAGCAAAATTAACGATGGAGTTTCTTTGGTGTTAAATAACTTGCTAATTTTCTCTCTTTCTTTTTCTAGAGGAGAGAAAAAAGTGATGGGTTACATATTTAATAATAAAGGAACTCCTATATATTATTTTAATTTATTAGGCAGAAGTGAAGAATATGCTGTATATCAGAATGGTACTTGTATATCATTAATCCATTTGCAGATTCGTCATCAAGTTTTCATACAACTATTTCATCGCCTGTTAGAGATGTACAAACTGAAAATACTGTAGCGGTAAGTTCGTTACTAAACTTTATTGTGTTCAGTACATTTGAATGAAGAAATATTAATTTATAGTTTGTTGCAAGTAATATAAAAGTATTGGATATTGTTTCTAATTAAGAGTAATTAAAAATAATGAACGAATTAAAAGGAGTAATTTATAGTAAAAGATGTCCAATATGTTTTTTGCATATGGTAAAACTCCTTCTGCAGTTTTTTTTTATTAACACACTTTTTATTATTGTAATTTGAAATCGTAGCTATTGAAGAACTTTTTAGCAGCTTTCACTAACCAGTTCATCTTCAAAACCAAGGAAATTCAAGCTTATGGTTAGTCCGCTTGCTTCATCACGGATTCCCATATCATCCAGATATGCGGCATCGATGCGACATGAGGAAAATTCTGGAAGTACGACAAATAGTCCTTGCACATCTGTAAGCATAATGATTTTAAATTTTTCCTACCAGCTTATTGTCCATGAAGTTAATTTTATTGGAAAGTTTTATTTCATGATCAAATTGTGAAAATTGATTACATTATTGCTGAAATTGTAATTGCTATGCAGTATATATGACATGATTTTGTTTCACTCTTAACAGTAAGATAATTTTATTGGCACCATCTTTTTATTTTTAGAGGACATCATCGATTCGCTGTGTGTCACCTTTGGCTGCTTCTTTGCTTGAATCTCTGTTAGAAGATTCTATGACAACGATGCTGAATTTGGAACATAAACAAACATTAATAGGTGAAACACCTGGGCCTTGTGAAGGACACGATATTTTGACTGCAAAACTGGACGAAAAATCTACAGACAACTCATGGCAAAATGACCTAAGTTATGACTTGAGTAAAATTCCAGTGGTGAGTTTGGCCTGATTGAATTTTTTATATCTGGAAGTAAGAGAAACAATGGAATCACTACTCAGTTTCTGTCAGATATGAATTAGTCAATATTTAATCAAAAATTAACTCTCTTCATATTCAGTCAATTGAAGAGAAAACGGTCGATCGATGACGAACAATTAGTTTAGTTGTTCTACATTGTGATAAGTTGTTGCATAGATTTTAAAGAATTGAGGATTCATTCGTTATGTGAAATGCATAATTTATGTAAATGAAGTTTTGAAAAAACTGCGAAAGCGAGTCAAATCATTGAAATACTTTTATTTATAAACCCTCGTCATATTTGTTCTGCTGTTTTTTTCAGCCTCAAGATTTGATACCAGGTCTTGATTTAAGTGATGTACATAACGCAGAAGTAGAGATAGCTGCTGATAAAAATGATTTTCCTTCAAAGCTGGAAGAACCTAACACCTTTGTTGAAACAATCAGTGATGTGCAACTTAAATCTCCAATGTCTGTGGCATCGACACAGATCAAGTATTATATTATTTTTAGTTAGCCAGATTGTTCTTATTCATGAAAATGTTTGAAATATAAAAATAATTTTTGTTCCATATGGATTAGATTTACAAAATATTTGAAATGAATTTTAAAATGTTGGATATTCTTTTGCTTTCTAACATGTTTTAGTTTGTTAATGATGTGTTGTTTATTCCAGATTTTATCTGTGTGATAAAAATTGGGTTATCGCAGAAATCCATTGGACTAGTGAACAAATATGGAATTTGGCTTGCTCAGGACGCCCTTTGGAAATCGTTATCAGTGAAAATCCGAGCGAAAGTTCATCGCAAGAAGTACAAATGAGGTTAAAAGGCTATTGCTGCTATTTCTGTCTTGAAATGGAATTTAGAAAATTTTTCTTTATTCTCATAAATTTGCCAACTTTCGATTCTCTTCTTGCGCTTTATCTTATTTTTCATTTTCTTCTGATTTTTTGAAGTCTCACTAGATATTTATTTTTATTGTAATTTCGTATTCTCCAGAACAACATACTCCTTGTCATCATAAATGTGCAGTAAAGTTTTATTTGATAAAGACATTTTAATTTTAATTGGCAGACAAATGATTGCCGACCGATGTTGCGAGATTGCGAGACGTTGCTTTGAGGTTGTTGGCCGACATCGATACATGGGACTAGAAAATGTCAGTTGCTGTCGACCTCGAAATCAGTTGCATCTAAAAAACATACTTCAAGAACAACTTTCCAAATATTATGAAAGTTAGTCATTTCCTAAGCTTGATTGGCGTCTATCGAGAAATCTCTATTTCGAAGCGATTTTCGCAAATACTGTTTTCGTGAACTCTCTCTAGTTTCGGTGGAAATTTATGCCCATAATTTCTGTCGTTTATTCGTTCCATATCTAAAGCTGCTGTGAGATCCAAGGAAAAGTTTTCTTACCATTCCATTGATTGTTCATTGTTTGTTTTAATTATTTCTTTGGTTTTACGTCCTTTTTTTTTCTTTTTTGTAGACGACACACGAAATGGAAAAGGAAAGAAGCGTTGGGAAACATTATCACGTAACTCCAATTCTGATATCGAGAATATTGTTTTGAGAGAACTTTATGCTGAGCAAGATAGTTGGGAAGATACACTGGAAAATTACGAAAATGAAATAAAAGACGAGTTGCTTGCTGAATTATGGCATGAGCAGCTGGATGAATCGCTTTCCTCTATAATTAATTAATTTCGTTATTGAAATTTGCGTTTTAAATCTAAAAATCCCGACTACCTTTCATACAGTTTGGTATTTGGATTTCTGTTAGAATTTAGAGATCTTCAGCTCAGTAATTCTCATTCAGGGGCAATCTATGCCTTAGTAATGGTCATGGATGAATCTTTTAAACCTTATAATATCGTTTATCTAATTAAGCTGGTTGATTAAATTGTATTTAACTGACTAGTTCGAGCTCGAGGACTGGATTTCTTCACTGGGACATCAAACTAAGTCCTGTTATGTCTCTTTATTATCAGCTAACGTTATTTCTACGTCAAAAGCAGTGATTTTATGTCGGTAGTGAAAAGTTCATTAGTTGGAAGTACTGTGCAGGCGTTTCATCCTTTGACCTTCTTTATTTGTAATTTCTTATTCTTTTTTTTCTTTCTCTCCTTTTGCTTTTGCTCATCAATTGATGTATTATTACTGACATATCACAGTTGAAGTGTACTGATTATTATCAGATTACTACCTAGCATATTCTGTGTATTAATTTTCCTCATCAGCATATTTATCCCTCATAGTTTAACGTTTTACCAACGCTCTTTCATTTATTTTATCTTCTTGGCAGAACATAATCTCATCATTGTGAAAAATCCTTGATCTCGGATTTTCATAATTCAGCTTTTTCTGTTACGCAGTTGTTTGCGTAACAGCAGCGCCATTCCGATATTTTGAATGGTTGTACAGCTTGAAATTATACTTTTTAGAATTTAGAATAAACTGGAGCTTAATTTCTCGCATTTTTCTTTTGTTTTCAGTGTTATATAGTCTGACCATCACTTTACTTCATTTAAAAAAAAAAAAAAATGTAATAAGTATGTGGAAAAAAATAAATATGGTTTTAGTCGGTATTTAGTATGTGTAAATCGAAAAGTTGTTTGCGTGAGTGATTAGTGAACGATAAGATTAAAAAGTAAATATAAATATTGATTCATTAATGCTTGTTGATCCAAGTAAGCGGCGTATGCATACAGTATCGAACCATAAAACTTGATGCTGTTTGTACTGTACTTTTAAATCTCTGTTTGCTAAAATTTTCTGATCGATATAAAAGAAAGTGAAGTTGAGGTATGAGAATATTTTACATAAACAATAGGCATTTATTTGAAAATTGTTGTGTTGCTAGTTTTATTATTAAAATAAAATTTCAGAACATAGTATCTTACTATTTGTAATGGCACCATCGGATAATGCAGAAAATGCTAGAAATGATAAGAATGAAAATGAATGTAAAACTTGTGAAGTAAATGGACAGTTGTCAGTTGTGAAGAATGACCTGAAACGAATTCGATGCGTTGGGCGTTGCGATATGGAATTAGGTGATATCACTCATCACAATGTTGAGGTTATTGTTGTTTCATGCTCAATCAGCTCTTAATTTAGCTTTTTCTATTGTTGGCACTTGTCATTTAAGTGTTTTATATAAAATTTCAGAAATTATCAAATAGGAGGATTTATATGGTATTATTTATTTGGTCGTTTTAGATTAGTATTGCTTTATTAACTGTTATAAAAATTTGATTAGTTTACTTGAAACAGTATAATGCGCTGTATTATACTGTATTATTTGAGTTGTGAAATAAGCTGCTGGAATATTGGAGGGAAAAATTAGAAAGTTTAGCTTTTCGTCGAATAAATGCATTTTAAAAAACATTTATTCTACAAATCATGATTTTTTTTTTAGCAACTGAGACGGTTAAATCAGGCAGTTTTCCCGGTAGCATATAATGACAAGTTTTATAAAGAAATCGTCACAGCGGGTGAATTAGCTAAATTAGCATATTTCAATGATATAGTTGTGGGTGGTGTTTGTTGTCGAATCGATACACAAAATGGTATTCGTCGACTCTATATTATGACACTTGGCACTTTGGCACCTTACAGACGGTACTTATCAATCCTTTTATAAATTTGTTAAGCCTGATCAAAATGGATAGTTTCGAAGATAGCTGAGTATAAGTTTTGTTTTATTAAGTGACAGCTGTACATAGCTAATTGATCACTTTTATAAATTGATGAATTTAATAGTTTTAAATTTCAGTGCCTTTAAATTATCATTTATTTTGTAGACTGGGAATTGGTACGATGTTACTGGAACATGTTTTCACATTGTGTGATAGAGATCCTACAATTGAAAATATCTATCTACACGTTCAGGTTTCTCGTGGTCTTAATTTTTAATTTTCCTCCTATTTCTGCTTTTTTTTTTCCACTAAAAAATTTTATAATTTCACTCATATATATGAAAAGGCATATTGTTGAAGCAGTTAAGAATTCGGGAGAAATTTTTCTTCCTCTGCTTTGGATTTCATAGCTTCTCAGCATTCTCTTCAGTTTCTTTCAAAATTTGGTTAACTGTCTTTGTGCAATTCTGATAAATTTTTATCTTTTATCTTTTTTTTTTCAGATCAATAATGAATCAGCACTAGATTTTTACAAAAGTTTCGGTTTCGAAGTTGTTGGCATTGCTGAGAAGTATTACAAAAGGATCGAACCAGATAGCGCTTATATTTTGGTGAAAAAAATTGACAGAGAAATCCGCGAACATCTATCTTAGATTTACGCATTTGACACTGTTGTATTTCTCTGCCTTCCTGCTTTTAATTTGTTGAAATAACCAGAAGGAAATCTCTTTAAACTTGTTAAAATTGCCGAAAAATGAAGTCAAATTTAATGAAGTGGAGTTTTCAAATCTTCCAATGTCTTTTTTTTTTTTTTCAGTTGTATCTTTTAATCAATCTGTTCTTTGATTGTCATATTAAATTTCATTAACTGTTGTAGTTTTTACACAGTTTTACCAGGATATTGAAAGGAAGTTCAGCACTCACTCACGCAACTTTCTCGTCATTGTCATAAAGATTTCATTTAATCTTTGTTTTTTTTTTTTTTCCTTCCATAAATTTTTTCCACGATAACGGAAAACGAAATACGAAGTAAACCTTTCCAATAACGTTTAAATGATTTATCCAAAATTTAATTTTGTATTAGACATGTACTGAAACGTAAAATTGTGTGAAAAATACAGAAATGTAATCAACCTGGTATTATATGGTAGCATGCGAGCAAATTTTGATAGTTTTCCAGTCGGAAATGTGGCATCATTTCATTTAAATTTTAGCAATTAATGTGTTGTCATGTTGCACGACTTATTTTGCTAATGTATGTGTACTTCATATTTGTGTAAGCTTACTTATAAAGTCCTTTTTTTTTCTTAGCAGCAATTTATACTTTAACATTAAAACAAGGGACAGCAAAGGACAACTACGTTCAGAATAATAATAAAAATAGCTGAAGTAGATGTGAAGATGATAACCTAGCATCGATCAGTACAGTATTTGTGCCAGCCAAAATGTACTGAAACTTTCATATGGAACATACGTACATTTCCTAAACTGATATATTGTGTAAAGTAAAGTAATATTTTTTATGGTTATAAATGAGTCGTCAATATTTAGCCGGAATGTTATTTTAATATTGTTCAAAAATAACGTATTAAATATTTTATTACTTGCTAATTGAATTGCAATTAATAGGTTGTCTGAAAATGACTTTGGGTTTGGATGAGAGTTCTTTTTTTTTAAATGCCAATTAATTAAACTTGCCTGATGCAGATATTTTTAGTTTCGAGTAGCGCTTCTCTCCTGTCAAATAATCTGTTTTCCTAATTAAATTTTATTCAAATTGCTAATTGCACTATTCACAGTAAGATCTCATGCGAGAAGAAATTATGGCATTTTCATACAATAACTTAACTTTAGTAGTTTTAAAAGAAGAAATGCAACTGTTTTACGATTGCATAAATGCATAATTTTAATTAAGTGAAAAGAAAATCTCTCCGTTCTGTTTTCAAATTTCATTTTTTCCTTTTTTTTTTGTGTGTGTGTGTGTGTGCAAGAAATCATTATTGTTTGTGGAATGGAAATATGTTTTAATTTGTTCGGAACTACATTTATATACTTATTAATAATAATACCCAAAAATGTTATTGGTTCAATGCAGCAAATTAACAAAGCTGGTAGAAATACCTGTTTTATTAAACAATAAAAGGAATGATTTCTTTTTAAAATAATTCTTGTATTTGAATAATGCACAATGAATATCTCCTTAATGTGAATGCTAATTTATTTCCTTTTATTGCTCCCAAAGAAATTTTCTAACCAGATAAGTGTGCCTAGAAGTCGGTTGCAGTGCTTTTGTTTGTAAATAATAATGAACTAAAGAATTCAACTGAAGAATCAACTTTTATATTCTTTTGTAAAAAAAAAAAGTTCCCTTTTCTTGCAACATTTGGAATCTTTTGTTTTTCATTACATCTACAAGAAAAGAAAAGAAAAGAAATGAATGATTTGTGATAAAAAAGTATGCTTTACTTATCCTAGTTGAATTAAATTATTCAAGAATTTTTCAAAAAAAAAAAAGAAAAATTCGATAAATGGTCAATAACTGGTACATTTTCCATTTGTTGAAGATTTAAACACGAATGAAATTCGATTTTCATGCCCTACTTTGTTTTGTTTTCTTTTTTTTCATTCTTTTTTTTTTGTAAAAAAATTGTTAGTTTTTCTCTTGAAGACTTCCGAACAAAATTTAGTTGAGCTATTATTCTAATTGCACTAATTAATTCATAAATTGGCATTTTGTGCACGTTAAGAAATGACTGCGCGATGCAACTGAATGAAAAAAAGCATATTTATTAATGTATCACAATAAATATTATATCAATTTCTTGACATAACTAAGTCAAATAAAATAAGACAAGGATTTCTCGGCATGATTGCAGCAAATGAACTTTGTAGAGATTTTTCCCGACGTGAACAGTCAAAAAAAAAAAAAAAAAAAAAATTAATGTCAGTTCTGTCTACATGATCAGGTTAAACAAGCTTTGTTTAACTCGATTAAAATAATCCATTTGATAAGTGATAAATGATTTTCCGGCTTCTGACAAATTGTTTAACAAAAGCAAATCGAATTAATTTCAAAGAATTTAACAACAATGATAATAACAAACAATAAGTAATTTCACGACCAGTTTCATCATATTTTCATGATTAAGAAAAGTGGCGAAAGAGTTGTTAAAAAGATATTTATTTCATTGATCAGTTTGTAACTAATTTCATTTATCATTTTTAAAAGAATGATATTCCTTTATAAAAAGATAATTTGACAAATTTTTTTCCAATTAAATTGCTTCCAGTTTTTAAATAAAATTTTAATTAGCCAGTTCTTTTGCCAGTATTAGAGCCATCAATGATTTTAATATTTTTCCATCATCTTTTCATCATCAATATTATTTCAATTACTCAAGTAAGTTTTCCCATCAAATTTATTCATTTATTTTTTTGATGGTTTATTATAATTTTTCTTTTGCTAAAAATAAATGTCCGATGAATTGTAGTAGTAAATTTTTACATTTTTTTCTTTTGAAATTATTAAAAATATTTTTGAAGTAACGTCCCAAAACCATGCTCTAACTTCTGCATTTATATTCTATTTTATGTGTTACGAGAAGCCAATTCTGGCAATTTTAATACTTATTATAAATAACGACAGGTAAATGTGAAAAGATTAGATGAATTGAAAAGGTTCAGCTGATATCTAACATTAGTTTCTAACTTTGTCATATTTCTTAAATAGCAAAAATCTGTACATAAAAATAATAACTTCAAGCTTTTTTGTTTTTTCTTTTATAATTTTATATTCTTTTTATTCTTTTTATTCTTTTTTTTTGAACCAGAAGTCTAAGATAATTTTATATTTCCAAGCAAAAAATTGATATTTCAATATTTGCTGCACAATTATTAACAATCTGTTTTTATTTACAATGCCGCCATAATAGTGCTTGTTTATACTGCTGTCATTATTTACTTTTTTCTTTTTGAACCAGAAGCCTTAATTAAAATATGAAAAGAAAGCATTAATTGGAACAAAAATTAAATAAATATGAAAAGTATCAAACGAAAAAAAATCAGTCATTTCTTGTGATAATTTAGAAAAAAATGATATTTGTTTAAAGTAATGATTAAATTCCCTCCAGTTTTTGTTTAAAATTGAATAAATTCATTAACAAAAGAAAAAAAAGAAAGACGAAACATTTTTCAAAAAAAAAAAAAGTTGGTTTTATATAGATAATGTATGAAAATAACTTTTAGTGCTCGGAAATAATTATCAGGCTGATAACAGAATGATATTTATCAGAAAGATGTGATAACACGATGTTTTTTCGTTTTTTCTTTTCNTATATAGATAATGTATGAAAATAACTTTTAGTGCTCGGAAATAATTATCAGGCTGATAACAGAATGATATTTATCAGAAAGATGTGTAACACGATGTTTTTTCGTTTTTTTTTTTTTTTTTTTTTTGAGATGTTCTAATTAATTTAGTTAATTTAATATTTTAAAATGCAACAAAAGGAGTGAATTTTTAAAAAATTAATATTTCTTTTTAAATTTTACTTACTTATTTACTTTTTTCTCCTTTTTTTCTTATCATATACATTTATTAAAGAGTAATGGAAGGCAAATTTTATCAAATATTCGCCCATTTCCACAACATTTCATCAATTTTCCGGCATCTTTTACAGTGTCAAGTAAGTTTATCTCTAAATTAAAAGTTCTTTCATCAATTCCAAGTTTTAAAATGCGATTTCAGTCGAGTTTGAATAAGTTTTCAATCCTCAACTTTTAATTTACTTTCAAACCCTCCAATTTCACCTATCGTATTTGAGTGTTTCACTATAATGATTTATATGCATGTGTATTTTTCTTAACAAATTCTAAGAACAATATAAGTGAAAAAAAAAAAACTACTGATTATAAATCTAATTACGACTATAATTAAATGATATAAATATACATTTATCTGATTCGGTAGCTCCTTTTCCAGTTTTCTAGCTTTAGCTATGCGTTACATATAACTTTTTTTTTTTTGGACGTTCAATTTACACCTGACGTTTAAAAGTATAGCATAGCTAATAAACACTTAAATTAGTAACCAGTATAAATATACGAATCATTGCTTTTCTAAATTCAATTAACTTATTATTGTAAATACCTATATTTTTAAAATTAAATTAGAAAATTTCATCGCTACTTTTCCAATTTAATGCTTTTGTAAAAGTCAGCATTGTTGAAAAATAAATTTGTGCCAACAAAAATCATCGTACGAAATTAATTTTTTATCGAAGTAATTCATTTTTTGGGAGAAAGAATTATCAGCGTATTAAAAATTGTAATTGAAATTTTAAATTTTAATAAGCATCTAGTCAGAATTGATGACTGAAAAAATTGCTTTTATGTTAATAAGTTTTTAATTTTTCATTTCTGTGATAAGTATCACTAGCGATAGTAACAGTTCAGAATACGGTCTTTTTTTTTTTTTTGAAAATTAATTATAAAAAATTAATGAAAAATATTGCACAAATAAACTTCGGCGTTCTAAATTAGTCACTAAAAAAAGCATTGAGTAAACAAAATAGAAAGAAAAATAATTCATTAACTGAAAAATTTTTCCGGAAGAGATTAAATGCAGACTAGAGAGAAAAATGATTAAAGCTTTCCGGAAAAAATTATCATTGGCAGAATAAAGCAGATTCATTCTCTGCTCAAAAGNGAAAAATTTTTCCGGAAGAGATTAAATGCAGACTAGACAGAAAAATGATTAAAGCTTTCCGGAAAAAATTATCAGTGGCAGAATGAAGCAGATTCATTCTCTGCTCAAAAACAGCATAAGAAAATTTAACTATAATTAACCTCTTTCTCATATCATTTTTTCATCTATAATTATCCACATTCCTAGCACGTCTCCGATTAAGCATGCTTACGCAATCTTAGATACCTTTTGGTCGACGATAATTAGGCATAGTCGTAGCACACGCNCATGCTTACGCAATCTTAGATACCTTTTGGTCGACGATAATTAGGCATAGTACACGTATAATTAGCCATATAATTATAGTGCAATTGTAATTAGGAATATTTATAGTAAGTGAATACTCATAATTATCATACCTATAGTACACGTATAATTAAGGCATTTTTAAACAATATGCTGGTGATAATATAACAATGGAAACAGCGTACGTTCAGGCTTCACGAAAGTCAAATGACATGCAGCAAGAACAGGTAAATGCTACTGTTTTAGTATAAACCATTTCATGAAATATTTGCTTATTTTAATATTACGCAAGAAATTAACTTAGTAAATTTGATTAATTAAATTAAAATTATAGAGCGAAAATTGAATTCCAAAATTTAATTACTTTGTAATAATAAAAAACAAATAAAAAATCATTTTATTTTATTTTTTAGCAATTTGGGGTAATCGAAAATTTCAAAAAACAAAAATTTTTTAATATTAAAGTGAAACTAAGAATTAGAAAATTCTATTACAATTTTATTAAGAATTTTATTCATTGCATTATTTTTTTCAACTTTGAAATTAACAAAATTCGAATCAATTATTAATTATTTCTATTTATTTAGTGAATGGAGTAAAATCTTTTGACAAAGAATTTTTCTACTTAAATTGATGGTTAAAAGAAGAAGTTTGAATTACTTATTGAATTAGCATTTTCCATTTCAGAAAAGGGTTATTTTTATCAAGAATAATTATGGCATAAGTTATCAGTCGCCAAAAAGAAATGATAATTCCGTTAGCGAAAATAGTGAACTGGTTGCAGGAACTTCAAGCAGTACAATTTTAATTATTTAATTGCGATTACTTTCGTCCTTCGAAATTGCGTTGTAAATAAAAAATGGGATATTATCACTGTTTTGAATACAATATACTCAAAATACAAAAACAATTTGTGAAAAAAATAATTTGAAAAAAAAGGTTTGGCAGAAGTTATTGAAAAGAAATAAGCGAAATCTTCATAGTTATCATATTTTTTTTTTCTATAATTAAATAATTTTGAAATTAAATTTTTTTGAACCAATAAGATGTTGCAATAAATATAAAATAGTTGTTATTGCTAGCTAATTTTTCGCTAGATTATTACTGTTGTAGATTGATATATTTGCAAAACTTTTGTTTATTTTTATCAGCTCAATTTGATATTATTTAAATGGAAAGAGAAAATGATTAAAAAAATGATCAGAAATATTTTGAAAATTTAACCTCTGCTATTGTATAATCTTAATAAAATTGCCTCGCAGAAATTGCTTTTGTTTTCAGAAACAATTTCACGAAGAACTGAAAATTTATTGCTTCCATCAGTTCCTGAAAAATTTTGGTAATAGTTCAGTTTGTTAAGAGAATCAAACAAATCGAAACATTTTTATTATATATTATTTAATATTATCAAAGCGATATTCAAATTTGAATTCAATTTCTTGAATTTGGAAATCTGTAAAAAATATTTGCAAAGTTTTAATCAATTCTAGGAGCAATGAATTAACGATTGAACTTGGACTATTTGTCGACGATGCACTTTGGTTACATTTCCAAAAAATGTATGAGAGTAAGGCAGAATCAGTGCTTAAAACTTATGTATTTGCAATTATAGATAATGTAAATTTTTTCTGACAATTTGATTAATTAATTAAACTTGTTTTAATTGCCCAAATGTACTGGGAATTTATTAAATTATTCAACTTGAAGTAATATAGCTAACAGTAAATCTATTTAGCATGTAACAATATTATCAACTTACAAAAAAAAATGATTTAAATGATTTTAAAATAGGTGATTTTTTTTATTAGCGTAAAATCGAATGAAGAAAAGTTATTTTTTAATAATTATAAAAATGAATTTATTTAAATATTTCAGATTAATGCATTATTTGGACATCCATCATTAAATCAATCTGTTCAGATAGTTGTAAATTATTACGCTGTTATGAAAATACCGCCGGTAATTCCTTTTATTTCTTCTAATAATTATTAAAATTCTTTAAAAAGTGACGAAAGGAAAAAACACCTCCACTTAAGAAAAAAAAAAAAGATTTTATTAGTAAAGGAATGAGAGAAGAAATATTTAATTGTGCTTTACATCCATTAAAATTCTTAAAAAAAAAAAAACAAAAACAAAAGGAAAAGCATTTCTGCAATATCTTTTGCTTTTCTAAACTATTATAAGCTAAATTAGCAATAATAATTTTGGTAGAATTAATTTGATTATCACAAATGGATTACTAATAGTGTTAAATTAACTAAAAGTAACTNAAAGTGACGAAAGGAAAAAACACGGTGGAAAAAGAATAAAACTATTAATTTAAGCAATTTTGACCAGATTGATAATTATTCAAGTTAATTATGACTAACATTAATTGTCTGTTCATTTAATGAGATTTTAAAAATTAACAAACAACTTCTTGTTATAATATAATTGACAGTTTTATTTCCTTTTCATTTATTAAAAATGTCTCTATTAAATAATGAAAAATGAAAACGACAGGAAAAAGCTAATCCATTCTTACGTTCACTTTATTTTTGACTAGACAATTAAAATGAGAAAATTTAGAAAAGTTTTTATTTTTGTTTTTTTTTTTTTTTTTGCAAAAAAAAAAAGAAAAAGTTCTTGAAAAGGTTGAAATGTTGCGCAATTTGCATGGTAGTGGTGATGCAGCACGCTTATTAGATCTATTTTGCACTTATCAGTCTAAAATTAATCGAAATAGCGAAAATACTAAACAATGGGATCATGCGTTACTTTTCACTGGGTAAGTTATTTCGATCAAAATTTCAATTGCACATTGTGAATATGTCTAAAAAATTTGATAATTTTTCAATATTTAGCAAAGTTAGCATGATAATTAGTAAATTACATTTAATTAACTGCATGTATCACGAGGTAAATTGGTAAGATTCGAATGAATATCTGTTGTTTTTCTTTCATTTCTCTTCAGTTTTCATTTTTCGATTTTAAAAAATGCAAAAAAAAAAAAAAAAAAAAAAAAAGTTGACATAAAGATCGAATAAAGCATGAAATTCAAATAATAAATTATAATATAATAAAAATTAATCAATGTAATTGAAAAGTAAAAATTTTTCGTTTTGTTTTTCATCTTTCAAAAAAGAAAAAAACCGAATTTTTTACTCAAATGAAATACAAAATCATAGTAATAATAAATTGCAAATGATTGAATACATATGCAAGAAAAATAAATTAATAAAATTTGGATGAATATTTTCGTCTTTAACTTGCTTTATTTTTTGTTGTTTCAAAGCAAAAAAAAAAAAAACACAAAAAAATGCTACTAAAATGAATAAAACATATTCATTAAAATTTTGATATTCAATTTGAAAAATATCGTTCTAGATATGATTTATATCATGGCACGGTACGGACATTAGCCGGTTATGCACCGGTGAATGGTATGTGTAGTGAGACAAGAAGTTGTACAATAAGTGAAGCGTTTGATTTTAGCGCTGTTTTTATCATTGCACATGAAATGGGCCACAAGTTCGTGTGATAAATTATCAATTAATTAAATTTTGCCACTTGGCACTTCTGCTAGTCACTTTCATAATGTAAGCAAAGAGGAAAATTTATTACCACCGATATATTTATCATTTTTGATATCATTTAAAAATTTTTTTTTTTGTTCCTTATCGGAGCCAAGGATTATCAATTTGTATAATTGGTTAATTAAATTTTTATCATTTTTGCATCTATAATTTGATGTTTCTTTTGTCAGTCGTTTTTATGACGCATGCAAATAAGAGATTTATTATCATCGATACATTTGTTATCACTAATATCATTTTAAAATTTCTTTTATCAGAAGCAAAATTAAATAAACAAGCAAAAACAAGAAAGAAAGTGAATGTGAACGGATAAAATTTATTTTACGGTTATCGCAAGATAAAGATTAATTAATTAAATTTTAAAAAAGATGATCACTTTTTATAATGCATTTTCATTAATAAACTCAGTTAAATCAAATATTTTTGATATCATTTAAAAAAGAAATAAAAAATTCAAATAACAGTAACAGACAGACATCTTGAAATTAATTCAATTAAATTATATTTTTACTGATTTCGAATTAAAATTTTAATAGAATATTTTTACTTTCCGTTCCAATTGTTCCATTCTGAAAAAATACATATTATTCGATTTACAAAGTAGTGCTTCTACTGAAATTCTTTCAACTTTTACAAAATCAAAAAAACAACAGTTTTTTTCTTTGAAAATATAAAATGACGAAATGATAAGTTTGAAAACGTTTTCAATTTTAATTTTTAGTTTGGGTATGAAACATGACGGTGAAAATGGTTGTAATGAGTCGTGTTGTATTATGTCAACCTCAATTGGCAGTGGACGAACACTATGGTCACCATGTAGTGTTCAAGAGTTAAATCTTTTTATCACTGTAAGAATGCTTCTATCAGTAAAATAGTGATTAGATAATTCCAATTAAACAATTGGATGGGAACTAATGTGAATTGGAATTTCAATAAATGCTCATATGTTACAATTGAATGAGATTAACTAATTTTTTTTTTCTTTTTCAAATATAATCAAAAAAATGTTCAATTTTGTTTTACAAACACCAAATTTATTCTTTTATCGCTGACTTTTGTCGTTATTTTTTATCAAATTTTGTTCCAAATTTTTCATTCATCTATTTTTAACAGATATTTCATCATACATTTTTCCTTTTCTTTTTTGCTTATGCAATGTAAAAATGTAAATTCTAAAATGCATCCGTAATTTTGTTCAAATTTTTTAATTGATTAAAATTTATTTCAAGTTTTCGTCCTAAAAGAAAGTCTTTTTTTTTAAAAAAAAAAAATCATATTTTGCAGGAATTGGATAAGAATGAAAATTGTTTGAGACGAAGTAATTTGCGATACAAACGAAATCCAATCATTCGAAGTGGACAATTGTATACTTTGGATGAGCAATGTATACAGTTTCATGGAGAATGTTGGAAACATGAAGTTAAACATGGAGAACATATTAATGTAAGGCAAGTTTCAACATTTCAAGTTTTTTGATTTTTTTTTTCCTTAAAAAAATTTCACAATTAATAATTTCAAAAAAAATTTCTTTTAGAAAAAAGAAAAGAGAAAAAATATATTCCAGAATTTGGGAATTTGCAGCCATTAAATAAATGATCATTGTTGAATGATACTAATAAGCTAACTAGCTAAACTATCAATGATAATTATAGAAATAATAATAATGATAATAATAACAATGCTAATAAATTTTAATTAGTTGAAATTTATGGTAAATTATTGTTTAAAACTGAAAAATTATTCATGCAGAATGTTTGTAAAATGATTTGGTGTAGTAATGGTGAAGGTATCATACGTAGTGCTCATCCAGCACTTGAATATTCATACTGTGGACATCAAATGGTAATTTTTTCTTTCTTTTTTTTTTCTAAGTTTCTAATTTATTTTTTAAATTCTATGTTCAATTTTAGTTTTTTTATTTCAAAAAAAAAAAATATTTGATGATTTGTTTAATACAAAATTTTATGTCCAATTTATTATAATTATAATATTTTTAACTCATTAGGAATTTAGCGAGTTCAAAAAAAGTCTTCAATTAGTTATTTTGTTATTTGAAATTTGTTTAATAAGAAAAAAAAAAAAAAAGGAAAAACTGAATGAAAGAAGTTCTTAAAATTTTATTAAGCATTAATTCTTTAAAGTATATTTTTTTTCTTTTTGCTTCATAGTTTGAAAATTTTACATTTTAAAATTGAATTTTAAGTGGTGTATCCGAGGTCAGTGTATCCCGACAACATCAGAAGATGCCATTTTAAGGCACGGTAGTTGGAGTAACTGGAAAGAACTAAAATATGGCAGTTGTACATCGAAGTGTGTTCCATGTGAAATAAATGGACAGATAAGAGTTCGTCGTTCAACACGAATTTGTGATAATCCATTGTGAGCAATATTTTTATCATATCAGCATTACCTCATATTTAAGCAGCAGGAAAAAAGAGCAAAAAAAAAACAGCTATGTGTTAATTTTTTTGATTTTATTCCAAAAAATTGAATTTTTTTAGTCTTTTTTCTAAGCCTTTTTTTTTGGTGAAAATTTGCTAATAATGTTAAGCAAATTGTGAATATTTGTAATTTGTTGGAGTTTTAATAGCAAATTACTATTTAAAAAAAAAAAAAAAAAAAGTGACGTACAGTATTTTGCTTTGTTCTAAAAAAAAAAAAATTAAATTCTTAAGTTTGAATTAATTCTAGCCCACATAATGGTGGATCATATTGTTACGGTGATGATACACGTGGAATTCGTTGTCAAAAAAAGGTAATCTTATCGATTATAATCTTAATTAATGCAATCATATTTATCGGAATCTTCATACATTGAAGAAAATAAGTATGAAAAGACATTTCAATTGCTACATTTTCGTTTTGTTTTACTTTTTTTTTTTTAGCATAGGTCATTTATTAATCATAAATTATTATTAAAATGTACATCAGAAATGTAAAGGCCTAACGGTAGAACAATATGCTACCGAAAGTTGTACAAAGCTTCGTGATAGCGATGATCCAACAACCAAAAATTTGACAGGAAAAGGAATGCAATATTATGGTGACCTATGTAAAATATGGTATCCGAATTTAAATAATTAGTTCATTATTAAAAAAAATTTCCCCATAATGAAGAAAATTTGACGAACAAATAATATATTTCTTGCAGAAATTTCTTAGCAAATTGAAGTTGGTTTTCGAAAATTCCAAACAATTTCTTCCATAAAAAAAAAAAAAAAAAATTGAAAAATTAGGAATATTTCTACATTTTTTCATGCCACCATCACTCACTGGTGATTAAAAAATAGGTTAAGAAAGAAGTCTTCCTCAGTGCATAATTTTTAAGGTGTTTACTGCCACACAATCAAATCCGGACAACCAGTATTTTTCCGGACGGAACACCGTGCGGTAGAGAACATTACTGTATTAAAGGTCGATGCAGGGTGCTTAATGTTTCATTCGTTTAAAAATTCATGAAACTAATTTGCTGAGAAATTCTACAGATATTGACTTTCAATTTTTTTTTAACTTTGAAAAAGAAATAAGTATAAAGAATTTTTTATTTCAACAGATTTTCTAGTTTTCTTTTTTTTTTTTTTTAAATTATGCTTCATAACTCAAAGATTTTCAAATGATTGGTAAACTTTATTGAAATAAGTAACCGTTTTTTCTTTTTTTATTAATTAATGATAAATTTCTTCTTGAACGAAATATGGAAAAAAAAATTCCAAAGCTAACAGAAATTGGAATGTAATGGACAAGCAGTTGTTGCATTGCCATCACATTGTCCAAGACGAATTCGGATACTGTCAAGCAATGATGACACGAGAATAATTCGAGAACATGCTAAAATTGCACTCAATAATCGAACAAGTGATCAATGTATGATAAGAAGTTATTTAATTCCGTTGAAAATTTTTTAACAAAAATCTTCTGAAATTAAAAAAAAGTTCATACTTTTCTAATTGTTCATTATTACTATTATTGGTATTATTATTACTACTACTAATACTATTATTATTATTACTATTGTTATTATTACTATTATTATTATTATTATTATTATTATTATTATTATTATTATTATTATTGTTATTATTATTATTATTATCATTGCTATTATTAATTGATTAATTATTAAATACTAATCATTAATTGATAGTTATTAATTATTGTTATTGCTATTAATGTTAAGCATTAAACAAAATACTTTTGTAAATAAGTTGCAATAATAGTCGTGATCAATTATGTAATAACTCTTGCAAGGTATGCTACAAATTAGCATAAATTATGTTATTGAATAAATTAATTTTTCGAAAAAGAAAAGTATATAAAATAAATTTTCAATTACGGCTATGGAAAAGTTTTTTCCATTTGACATTTTACTATTAAAAAAAAAAAAAAGAAAAAAAACTGATACTATTTGAGATTCAACTATTTAAAAAAAAAAAAAAAAATGAATTTAAAGTATGGTCAGAGTGGTCGAAATGGAGTAATTGTACTGCTTTAAATTGTGGACAAAAAGGCTTTCGTTTAAGAAAACGTACGTTTATTAGTGGACAGGAACGTCATTCAACTTATAGGCAACGTCAGTTATGCTATGGCGAATGCACAGGTTAAAAATATATTTCAATTTAAGCATTAATAATTTATTTTTTGCCTTTTATGCAGGTAATCATTTCAGATTTGAAGGCAAACAGACGACATAACCTTAGCAAAAATAATTTAAAGTATTATTTTTAATTAAAATTAAATGTAGTAAATTCATTCGCTGAATGGAAAAAGCATTATGATAAGCAGATGTAAAAGAAAAGACTTTAAATTCAGCGTACGTGATAATGAGCGTAGCTGTAAGGTGTAATACTACTCCTCCTAGAATATTTCAGCTGATGAGCTACAGTGGAGTGAATGGTCAGCATGTTCAATTTCATGCGGTTTCGGCGTGAAACAACGTGTTAGACTTTGCTCCACGTGTAACATAAAAGATGAATACACGGAAAAACGGACTTGTTTCTTAATGGTTAACATATTTACCATCACATTTTCTAGTCTTCTCATTTTTTTTTTCATTTACTTTCAATCGTAGTTAAATATTTGCTAAAAAAAAAAAAAAAGAAAAAAAAGAAGAAAATTCAATTATTTTTGAAGAATTTCGACTACAGAGCAGGCTGTGCCGGAAATATTCACGAATAAATTTGTTAATTTATTTCCAGGAATGTAAAAACAATACTGGACATTGGTCAGCATCTTTTACAGCACCAGAGCTCCATAAGTTATGAATTTCGACAACATAAATGCCCCAATTTGTATTGTAGAAATAATAGCTTAGTGCATCATCAAACTAAGCTATAAGTTCTGATTTTTAGTAATGAAATTTACAAAAGAAAAGTTTTAATTTTTTGTAATGAGATTCATAAAAAAAAAAAAGAAGAATTCTTAAAGATTTTAAAGTGGCGTTTGTTCGTGTTTAACTTGGTGCCGAGATACATTTGCTGCTTCAAATTCGGAAGATTATCAGTAATTTGAGCAGAGTAACCTGGTTTGTCTAGGTTCCTCCAGACTAGATTCAATAAATTGTAGAAATTTCGAAAACATAAAAAATGCAGAACACTTCTCCATCTCAAAAATTTATTTGAAATAGATAAAAATCCAGCATAAGGTCAAGCATGTTACTTTAGATCGAAAAACTTAATATCGTTCCGTTTTACTCGCTCATATTTGTCAGTAATATCTTTTATTTTTAATTCACATTTTTTAAAAGATAGTTTATTCGGCCTAACAATTGTTTTTGTTCAGTCTTTTTATTTGAACTGAACTCATTTTGAATTTCTTTTTAAAAATAATCAAATAATGCTTAAATTTATTTACTGATATCATGTAACATTATCATCGACTTAACCAGCTTCTCATGTTAGAGTTAGAATTAAACTGATCATGATAGAGTTAAAGTGACGGTAACAGAGTTAGGGTCAAGCTTCTCGTATTAGAGCCTGTATTGAACTGATCATAGTAAAGTGATCGTGATCGGGTTAAACTTAAACTGATCATGTTAGAACATTATTTTGGTATTTAAATATGTTAGTTAGCTAACATTTTGTAAATAAACTTCTCCTTTGCATGCTTAATGAATGTTATACTTTGTAACAGAAATGCATCCATTATTTCTATCGTGTATTCTTATAACAAAAACTGCAATTTCCTTCACATATGTAAATATTTGGTAGAGGTAACCTGGAAATAATGGCAGGTAAAAATATGGCAAGTTAATTAGTTAAGCTAGTCTAGTTATCCAATCAAAACTACACTATTATCCAGTCTAGGGATTCACTGTTTTATCTAATCCTGCTACATATTGTAAAGATTGCATCAAATACAATGGACAGAGTTTGGAAAAAAAAGTATGACAAGAAATTTTCAAACAAAATTGTAAAATTCGCCATTGAAAACTATTCACTTTTTTGCACAAATCAATCAGAAAGATTATCCAGCAGGTAAATTTAAAAAAAAACAAACGCAGATAAGTGCTTATTTTCAAACATAACCAAAAAAATACGGCTACATTTCACTTTTGATATTTCTACTTATCACTTCTTGATATTTTCCACTTGTTATCATCTCCTGCTATTTTCTACTCGCTACCTTATTCCCTTTCGTAAATGTAAAATTCCACTCTTCACCTCCCAGAATGGAACGAATTGGTCATCTTGTTAATGAAAGACTGATTTCTTCAATCTTCAATTTAGGTTAGTTCCCCTTTTAACCAATCTCTTGATCAGTTTTGTTTTTTCAACGCATCGATACTGTACATCTAGATAACATACCGTTTCTAAAAAGGTTTCTGTTTTCCACCGGAAAAAGCTTTCATTCTACCTCTTTCTATCTCTCTTTCCTCGTTCATTCTTTCTCAATTCTAGATGAAATCAAGTGTGTTTCCATCAGTACCTTTATCATTCGCTTTGTAATCTACCGTATCACTCTCCTTTTACCTCAG
>RCAB01000370.1:0-65394 GCA_003640385.1 Setaria digitata | reverse complement strand
CAGTCATTCTTGCCACCATGTTCCTCTTCTTTCCAGATGGTGCAGTTGTTGATGCGCCAGTGTTCGGTGTTATCACGATAGCCAAATTATCACCAGTGGCAGCGCTTGGAGCAGCAGCGACTTCTTCAGTGGTTGGCATTCTTACTAGACTGTATTGATCAGAAATCAGAAAAGAGAAACAGAAACACTGCAAGGTACTACTACGATCACAGCAAACGTATCACACAGTAATGATAACACATTATCAAGCTGGACATCGACACACACCTGGATACATCAACCGTCTGACCGGAAATAAAAGAAAGTTTAAAACGAGCGAATCAAAAGGGAAGATGTTCTGCTACTGGAATGTCGTGATGAAGAAGAGGAACTACTGGAAAATTGATTGCATTGATAGCCGTCAGTAATAATATAGGGAAGCGGGAAAGACGGGAGAAACAGATGCCATCCCACTTCGGTATTATTCCCTTCCACCTCAGATCCATCATTCCTGTCCGATTCTCCTTTCCTTTGCTGCCATTCGGCAAAAAATCCAATGGTAGCAGAGAAACACCAACAATCCATGATTCTTCATTGAAATCAATAAATGATAGTGATTCGAATCTGTATAACTATATGATTCGCAGAACTAAGAGATCACCCGTACTGAGATGTATGTATGATATTTTCTGACTTATATCCTAGGGAAACACTCTCAATCTTTACAATCAAAGCAATACCATTTGTTACCACTATAGAGAGCATTCTGAAAATTGCAATTCTTAGAAATTTAGCACTGCTTTCAATCATTAGTACCCATATAGCCTTCAAAATCTTGCAAATCTTAAAATATCACATTTACGAACGTGACAATTGTTAGTTGCGATTTTGTTGTAAGGATTCAAATGTTTCAAGTAAATGAAACTAATTTAGACTAAACTTAACAATTTCTACACTTTGGATCTCATTTTTGGAATCTGAAACGTAAGAGATAAGCATAATGCCATTTTCGTAAAACAATGCTGATTCGGGAATTTCTCCAAACAATTGATGCACAATCTCTTTATATTCCATTCCAAAAACTGCACAAAAACGGCCAAAAAGTTGTGAACTTTACACGTATATGCGTGTCTTCACGTACATTTAAATGACACTGATAGAAAAGAATATCTTGGCGTACCCCGAAGAAACACCCCGAAACAACCGACCCGAAGCTGCGTTTTCACCAGAAATGGTTGATAGTAGTGGGAAACAGCTGTATATGTGGCAAGAGCGATGAGACGACTACGCTGGGACTCCTCGCTGTGGTCGTATTCACTTCAAAATATGCAGTGCCTGCTGGTAAGTAGCACTTGCAAAATACCACGTAACACGTCAGCTTCACGTGCTAGCCACTTCAAATTTAGTCTAACGTGTAGCTGAGAATTTCTGCTACAAGATGAATATAAGTTTAATGGCTTTGTTTTTCTAATTAAGCGATACGAGACATTTGATTTGTTGAGATTTTGAATTTTATATCTACTTCTCACTGTTATTTGCGCTTTTTTAAAATTACTCAAAGTTATTTGTTGTATATTTTTGGGCTACTAACTAGCCGATTTTTCACTCTATCTTTTAGTAAATTTCCAATTCGGTCATTTTGTCGGAGGCGTTATAAAACGGCTTTTACTAAAGTGCGCTCAACAACGATATCTGATAAAAAAAGTTGAGTTTAGAGAACTTTCGATTGATGAATTTCATGAAACTTGGTATTGCTGGGTTCGAAATTCGATAGGGTATTTGACTAGATTAATTTGGGCCTATTATGCTCATTCTATTAGTGATAAAGTGAGTTGTTAATATTGTCTGAGAAGAGGTATGACGATTTATAATGCATTGTGGTGGTCCTATCACTGCTGTCACATCACATTCAATTTTATCATTCTGCTATAATGTGAACTGGTAGGGATAGTTTAAAGTGATAAGCTAATTAGATTCTTGCAATCCAAAAAAATTCAGGAGAAAAAAATTTGTCGGGAGAGGAGTACTGCAGTGTCTTGATGGCTTTGTCTGATCGTTTTCTCATTATCAGGATATTGGATAGTTACCTGTGCAATATTGATTTGTTCGAAGTTTCATCATATTAAAATTTATCAAATTCTGAAAATTTCTAAAAACTTCAATCTCTTTCCGAGCGAAAAAATGACCAGTGATGATATATTGAGCTTAATTATTTCTAGAATGAAGAGAAGGAAGAGACAAATGTGAAGTGTTAGAGATTAAGGAAGCTAATTATAAATGTGATTGCCCTTAAAGGACCTCATCGTAATCACTCAGGTGGCCGATTTTAGTAGTTCAGTATTAGAAGTTTAATTCAGTGTTACAAGACTGCATAATGTATAGATAATTGTGATAATGGACGATACATAAATGACAAAAGAAAATGAAGACTTTCTGCCACCAAAATGATTAGCGATATTATCAGGCCCGGTCATTGTCACAGAGGACTGCTTTCTAAATGGCCATATCGTCGGGATTTGGAATTGTGTTCAAGAGCACTGTTATCTGCTCATGCTCCTTATCAAGTGATCTCCTGATCCAAGCTTGCGAGAATGCCGAGTCCATAAGACTGTCGACATCAGCCCAAACTCTGTCCAGAAATAATTAGTCATCAGTGGTGACTTCCTTGCTTAGAAATAGTCAATGTTTTTTGGAAGTTTCCAGAATCCAGTAAATTTTGATGTGATGAAAACTTAGAAGTCATCAACTGGGAGAAGAGGACCACTGCCTGTAAGGGGATTGCACCTTTCGTAGAATCAGTAAACGACAGTAACTTCACGTTTCATGTTCTTCATATTTTTCCCTGCGTCAGCTGTCCACTCAGTGTAGAGATTACTTCCTCTCTCTCTGTTCTAATTACGAGCTCTCGCTAATCTTTAAAACAACAACAAGGACTGAGTCTGAATGACCTCGTGAAGTAATTATTGTGAACGCTTATCCTCTAATTGTTACAAGTTTACTGCAGAAGGATTGATTAGGCTTGCTGACAAAAATCGAGCCCATTGCTTTCCTCAGTAATTCTGAAATCATGTTTAGTGATAACTGCTAACTTGTCAGCCTAATCTGATAACTGCAGCATTTCCTTATCAGTGAGATTGATTATAATTATCTCACGAAGGTAGGAATAGCCTACGAGCGACACATACACCAAGCTACACTTGTTCACTCTCTTCATTTTCGCAGCCCTTTCCTCTCTCGCTACACACTAACTCTGTTAATCCCTCTTTTCTCTCTTTCCTAATCTTAATTTAATACTACAGTGAGCAGCGTTCTCTTTCAGCAATGCTTACAGTTCTGCTGCCTCTCAATTATCCGTGTTGTTTATGATCGCTTTATCCACCTTTGCCAACACTACCACATTTATCTTCGAGACAATACTATTTCTCATCCATAATAGTAATGAGACAGCAAATCATTAGCCCATAACAGAGCAAATCTATTTATCAGTCGTCTCTATCGTTCAGAAGATATTCTTCCTCTTTCTCCTTCCTCTCTCCTTTTCTTTTCCTTCCATTGTCTTTCTCCCTTCCTCTTCCGTACTCACCTCTACTCAGCTCGCGTTGTCAATCCCATTCAATATTCGTACGGTAGAATTACTTAAATCCTGTTCACTATTAGCGTACAGTAGCGGTGACCTGTCCAGCACTTGCGACAGTGAACTGCAACTTCGTACAGTAGCGGTGACCTGTCCAGCACTTGCGACAGTGAACTGCAACTTCGTACAGTAGCGGTGACCTGTCCAGCACTTGCGACAGTGAACTGCAACTTCGTACAGTAGCGGTGACCTGTCCAGCACTTGCGACAGTAAATTGCAATTTCCTTCAGTGCTAACAGTATTCATGATGCTGCATCGATTGTCCACTGAAATGCTCACCTTGTCGTTCCAGGTTAATGTATGTGACATGTTTAACGTCAATGTTATTGTCACTGAAATGCATCGCAGTGGCTGCGTGGACAACCGAAGAGCTTTTCATGTACGATTTGGTGGAGGAAGTAGGCAGAAGCTTCTACGACTTCTATGGAATTCCGAAGGTGAAAGAAACTCTGCATGCATTCAGTTCAGCTCGTACACTGTCCTCAGCCATCCACTGTTACACCTCAGGATTGAGAATGTTGTTGTTTAAGAGGTCTACTCTAGATCTGGAGGAATTAGTGAACCTGAATGCGGCAGTGAAGTAGTATCTTATCAGTAGTTCAAAAAAAAAGAAAGGCATACATGACGACGTTGAGTTTGAGATTTTTAAATTTGCACTTTATTTATTAATTTGTTGTGAATGTAGATAGTTTTTCAGGATGCTACGGTTTCCAATATCAAAAAAGCATACCGTCGACTAAGTATGGAGTGGCATCCAGACCGTAATTCAGATGAAAATGCAGAAGATCAGTTTAGAAAGGTTTCATTTTTGCTATATCTAGTATTTATTTTAATTATTACTATTTCAACCTTCTATGTGATCGAATTAAATCGCGATTTTTCATAATTGGAGCTTTTTTGACTACCATTTTTCTAGATCGCAGCCATTTACGAAGTTTTGAAGTCACACAATTTAAGAGAGAAATATGACTCTATTTTGGAAAACGGTCTTCCCAACTGGAAACAGCCTGTATTTTATTATCGGTATATTTTTTTTCTTTTAAACAACTAATGGAATCAGATATTCTTGCCGAGATTCACTGTAGCATGTTTATCGTTTTTAAACAAACGTTATTCCATTCATCACCAGGTTTTTCATGATCCCATTCACGTAGCCATTGTTTTAATCGCCAGACTCTCAATGTAATTGAAACTGATAATGCTGTTTATTTTTCCAGACGCGCTCGAAAGCTGTCTTGGTTTGAAGCAGTAATTGTAGTTGTAATAGTTTGTTCGATTGGTCATTATTTTATGCTCTGGGGTGCTTACATCGACAAGTATTTGACTCTGGTTCGTTTATATTAGTTTAAATCTAAATTAACTTAAATATAAAGTTTAGTGCTATTTTTAAGAAGTTATTATTTCCTTTTAAACATTTGGAATACCCAATGAATTTTTGATATTGGTACTGCAAATAGAGAGCGAATTGAAATCAGCAACGATTAGTTCCCTGTTTAGTGCTTCTAGAAATATGGAATTCGTTTCCGTATAGTATATCATATTTCCCATATGCGTCACCGCATTTGCGTTCAGAAATATGCTTATTGATGCTCGCATATAATATGTTTAGCCTATTATATCTTCTAGTTTTCGAATCGTAACAAACTGCGCAAGAAGGAAATTCGACAAATGAAAAAAATTGGAAGTGATGCTGAGACTGTCTATGAAGAAAAAATGACAAAAATGCTTTCTGATGTTTGTCCATCCTGGCGAAATTCCTTACCGGCTTTGATGATATCACTGCTCTACAATGTTATTATTTCACTGCCAGATTTTATTCGTAATTACATCGATATTTATCAGCTCGAAGCGAAAAAGTCTGAGGTTTACACATTTTTCTTTCAAAGCTCAGTGCTACTTTCTTGAGAGCATAGTCGTTTGTTTTTGTTGCATAATGTGTTGCAAGCTCTTTTCTTTAAGATTTCTTGTATGTATTACATTTTAGAAATAGTTTTTTGTCCACCATTTCTGAGTTCAGTTCAGTGTTCAGTAATGATCCCAGTCGTTCAAGGAGAGTAAGAGTGATGATGTTCTTCGGAATCATTATGTCGCTATACGGCAGCCTGTGTATGAATATGCTGTAGCTTCAGATGTGAAACCAGTCCTTTCTTGTCCTTTCACTGATAATTCTACTGAAAAGTCTCCTTCACAAAGTAATAGTAAGTGACTTTTAATTTGATTTTAGCTTATGGATGCAAATTTCATTCTACGATAACATAAAGTTATATTTCTGGCTGGAGTTTTTCAACTGGATTCGGTAAAAGATACTATAGAAGTTCCGATTTTATTAGCCATCAAAAGCTGTGCATGTCCAGATATTGGAGAATATATGTATAGTTTTTCGGTTTTATGTGCGTTCTTGAGCGACTCCATTTACTACAAATCACTGAATAATTTGATTTCTTTTGTTTAGACATACGGTTAAGATTTCATTTATTGCCATGATTTTCAGATAGTGTTGACAAGAGTGTATGGACTAGCGATGAATTGGCATTACTTGTTAAACTGAGTACCGAGAAGTATCCGGCTGGTACACCCAACAGGTTATGCAAATGTTCTCTAATTAATTTATGTGAAAGAAATTTTTCTTTTCTTATTTTGTAAACTCTTTTTAGGTGGGAATTAATTGCAAAATTGCTAAACCGACCACCGCAAAATGTAACTTTGATGGTTGGTAAATTAAAGCAGATGAAAAAGGTTTGTTCTGATTTAACTTGTAACTCTTTCTAGGTTTAGAATTTTATAATTCGATATTTTATTATTTTGAATTGATTATATTGGGAAGAATGGATTTTTGTGTTATATCTAGTTAAAAGATTTACTGGGAACTCATTTTTGAAGTTCATTTTCCCTTCAATGTAGTCATTTTCATTCTTATTTATCGAACATTCTTTTGTTGTTCATTTTTATGCCACTTTTTATAGGATGAATATGCAAAGTTGTTGCGTAGTTCACAATCAAGTATTGTTGTGCAGAATGCTGCGCAAATAACATCAGTGAAGCAGTCCAATCAACTTCTTGATGAACAGAAAAGTAAATGGAATATTTCAAAGGAGGATAGAGACGAAGGAAAAGAAACAGTCTCAGTTATATGGTCGGATAATGAGCAAAGGTTGTTCGAAGCAGCACTTCAGGAATTTCCTAAAGGCACAGCCGGTCGGTAAGGTTTTTTTTGTAATTGTTAACCTTAAATAGCCATGCTAAACACGTAATGTTATTTAACTGGGATTATTGTATTTAAACGATCAATTGTTTCATAGCTATTCTCTGTGGTTAACTGCACAACTTATATGATCATTTGGGAACCTTTTTTAGCCAATTTTGTTTAGCCGGATATTTCGGAAACAGCATTTATGTCAAATAATCTTAGGAATTTTGCTTTGTATTTATAATCATTGATGCTTTCCAGAATAGGGGAAATTTGGTTTGTATCTTACTCTTTTCTCTCTCCATGATCGCCAGATACGGAATTTGAGTCAGCTTCTTTGTTGTTGCTATTTTGTAGATGGGAAAAAATCGCCAACTGCGTGTCGAGTAAAACTAAGCAACAGTGTGTCGAACGATTCAAATATTTGACGGAACTGGTGCGGCAAAAAAAAGTACAACATAAAAATAAGAAGTAAATTTTTCAAGATGGTGAGATGATGTTGCTCCAGGTTACAAGTTTTTCTTTTTCAACCGCATTATTTAGATCAGTGTTTTCTGGATCGGCGCATTTATATATGTTTTCATGATTGATTGGAAGATATTTTATAACTTGTCAGAGAAAACTTGATATCGCGATTTAAACTTTCTAACGCTTCCAATCACTTCAGAATTTTATTTTATAGGTTTTTTTTTTTGGTCTAAAAAATTTATTTGTTCCCTTCGTAGTACGAATAAGTAGAATGCCTAGGAAATAAATGGAAGAAAGTAGTAAAGGAGTATGAAAAAAATTGGTCTTTTTAAAGATTTTCAAGACTTCTTGAAAGTCCTGAATTTTTGATTTAATTTTTTTATTCAATATGTTTTTGTCACTTCATAAAGTAAGAATAATTTTGTTCAATACTGATACTGCAATAATTTTTTCGGTTGTACGAACATTCTATTTCCAAAGAATTGATTACTAAAAGTCCATATTTGTCTGATTGGATATGCACGTTTTGTCTGACAAACAAGGTTACAGAAAATTTTGCGTTCATTTTGACAGTTAATCACTATTTATTAACTCAATAAACCTTTCTTTTGCAGTGTTAATAAACTTAATTTACACTTTATTTGTTAAGAAGATAAAATGAAGGAGTCGTGATGATTGCATGTTTCTCTTTTAATAACATAATGAAACTGGCGTTTGATTTTGTCTTTTTTTCTCTTTAAAATTCGGATTTTTCAGCAACATTGTTTGAACAGTTAAATTTTCTTAAGAACTGCTTTGAATTTGAATTAAAATTTTTTTTTCAAATTTAAACTAAAAGTAGAAGAGTCCGGTAACACTGTTCGTTTCGTCTGTAATATTTCTTGGGACGGTACTTGTGTATAAATTTATCCTTTTGATTCAAACAGTTTTTCAGTAGTAAAGAAATTTTTTTATTATCCCGATGGTCAGCCAAATTTGATTGATTTCTGTTCCGTTTCCATCTTAAACTGTTATGCTGTAAATCACGTGAAGTTATGCTTTAATAAAATATGGATTACGCAAAGCGGCTGTCCCAACTAGATAAGTCAGACAGGAGAAAATTTTGATGGATTTATATTAGTAGAATTGTGAAATTTATATAGACCAAAATAAATTTCCAGCAGAATTATTTTGACCCAAATAAGTCAAGCTGTATTTTAGTTAAGTTTCCTCTTTTGCTTCGATGGATTTTTTACCCATTTAACCGAGTCATCGAATACCGCTGTATCACTAATTGATGTTATCTATTTTGGCCTTTCGACTGTGTAACCGAAAAGCTTACCAGTGTCTTTAATATTTAAAAACAAACTTTTTTTGGAGCGGAGTTTCGTCTTGTGCACTACCGCTAATAAGTAGATTCACCGTAAAGGGCAATTCCAAACCATCGAACTAGAAGTACCATGATTAAGGTAGTGAGAGAAAAGGAAGTATATTGGTCATACATGAATGAATTTCGGTCTATTTCATCGCTATATATCAGTCTGCGGGAGATATACCTGAAGAAGGATTTCAGTGGTTTTGTGTCAGTACGATAGTGTGTCAATCAGTGAGCTTCAAATTCAAATCAAAAAATCTGCTGTTAATCCAAGAAATAGACCAAACTGATTTTTATCATAGCTTTTTTTTTTTTTTTTTTTTTCTTTTATAAAAAAATTTATAGCTTTTAGGAATTTCGGATTGTTTATTGATTACCATATCTTTTGTAAATTTCTTATATTCGCCTTCAGGCAGCACGAATCTGTCCTTTTTCACTTCCAGCAACTTCTCCTTGACATCCGTTAAGATCTTCATACAATTCTGGATATCGAGTTCGTGCAACCGCATAGCCAGACTTGTTGTTCAAACACTAATGAAGTTTACTGTTATCGTTTCATATTTTAATGATGCCAGTGAAATGGCTTGCTGATCATTCATTTCCGACTGAATGAATTGCAAAACTGGGCCCAATCTCAGTGCCATCATTAAAATAAGAACAAATTCATGTCAAAGAAATTTGATTTATTTCTTCCTTTCCGTAGTGTTTCAGTTGGCTGCGCAAAAGTTTTTCCCTATGGCATAGTGCTTTCGCATAACGAGCGAGAAGGACTGAATTGATAATGTATTTAGGTTAGGTAGGATTCATACTGCACGAAAATGAATTAATTGACTGGTTTTCAAAGAATTACAGTCTAGGGGTCTAACTAAGTTGGCAAGATAATTTCTTCACTTTCAGCAAAATGAAACAGTCTTTTTCTGGTGATATAGCACCTTTAATTGATATTATCATTTATTGAATGTAACATCTCATTGACATCATCTTCAATTTCTTTGCTGACTCGAGATTACTTAAATTTATTATTTTTATGCATTTTGCACAAAATATGCTTAGAAAGTGCACGAAAAGATGAGAAAAGCCAGAGAGAAAGATCTTAATTACTTGGATCAATTAATTGGTTTACTACCTTGAAGATTATTCAGACAGTTTACATTTGAAGATTGAAAAAGAGAATAGTGCAAAAAACATATTAATAAATTAGAAATGCAAATCTCATTACTGCATTGCATTGCATTACGGCAGTACCAAGTGTAATTTAAAAATTATTTTTCTTACTCCATAATCCATATGGCATTTGGGTCTTTGTTCCAATATTTCAATTGTTTCAGTTCTTGTCAGTCTATCTAAGCTCAGAAAGATTCTGAAGTTTTCTTAATTTTTTACCCACAAAATGCAACTCTTTCACTGAAATTTTGCTCCCTTTTCTATAAAAAAAATTAATGAGAAGAGAAAATTTTATTTTTGGCAGCACCAAGCAAAAATGAAATATGAAATATGTAGGACAAAGAAAACACTGAATGTAATGAGTTAAATTTAAAAGATGAGAAAATTTTTTCACATGACTGCTAATTTAAAAGAAAAATTTTTACAGAACTGCCAATTTAAAAATTTGGTTCAAATCAAAAGTAAGTAAATTTCAGGTTGAATAGCAGTGGAGTTACCTTACAGCACATAACCGAATAACCTGGATAGTATTTGTAAAGAATTCATGTACTATTTGCGATGAACGGGAAAAAAAAAAAAAAAAAGCATAATCTATACAAGGGAGCACACATTTGTAATATAAGGCACATGTGTATAGAAACTGATAATAACTCCTAATCATTTTAAAGAATCGAAAGCTTTGGAAACTTTGAAGTTTTCCACTCTAAAAAACGGCTAGTTTTAGCAATATTTTCAAATTAGTCAGTCATTTCGAGAATGGAAATGTCTCGTCTTTGTAACAAAATTATGGCAAGAATTCGAAAAATTGAGCAAAAGTTATAGAAATATTGCAAAAACCCTTCCCTGTATCCCCCGCTCATACTCGAACACCATGTCGTTCCTCGGAGTACATGTGCGGGTGTGCAAATCGAACTTGGCTATCAGCGTACATATCCACGTTTTTGGCATTCGTGTTATAAGTAGCTTGTTCTGTTGGTGGTCTATGACGCTTGAAGAAACCGCACTGAAAAAAATTCTGATTAAAATATGATGAATTCGTTGGGCGTAAAGAAAAAAAAAAAAAAAAAAATCAATTAAACTTTTTAAATTTCTTTTAAATGGTGCAATAAAAATATTTATATCATGTTCATTTGTTGACACTGAAACATATTTCGATGTCAAATGCCAATTTCAGTTCATTAACAGACAATGATAAATTACTTCAATTAATTACAATACATTTTATAAAAACACATCATAGAAGAAATACGCTGCGTATGAAAAAAAAAAAAAAAAAAAAAAAAAAACTCCATTTATTCTAGAAATGAATTTTGAAACAACATTTGAACCGTTTCAGATTTCAAAAGTACGTTAGAAAAATCATTTAGCTGCTAATCAAAAAACTTATTTTGCTGACATTCTGCAAACGTACGAAAATTTAAACGTTCAAAACTCTTTCCGAAACAAGAATTTTAATACATATGAAATGCTCTTATTATTATTATTTTTTTTTTTTTTTTAAATTCAATTTTAAGAAAGTTGTAATGGTTACCCTCCAAAGACACAAAATGAGAAGTGTTAAGATAACTAGTCCAATAAGAATGGCAATTAAATAGAGCCACCATGGTACACCACGTTGTGCTTGTTCCGGATCCGTTGGATTTACATCTGTTGTCACCTGAAGAATGATTAAAATATATTTAAAAAGGAAAAAAAAAAAATCTGTTGATTAAGAGTTATTATTTGTTATTTGTCAAATGCAAGTCATACACGAACAAAAGTATAATCAGACATAAACAATGAAGATGATAGTAATTCAGTGACTCAGTTTAAGATATATATTTCTTCAATCATAATAATGAGTCGTCTATTTCACTCTCGAGTAATTTTTAAAATGCATAAGTTACCGCAACAAGCTGTGCCGGTGGATTATAGTGTGGTGCATTTGGTAATGCTGATATTTTGGCCATTCCAATAGAGGAGATATCGGCTTCATAGATATTATTGTCGATTAAAGTATTCACTGCTAAACGAGCATAGATTTCCACCAAAACAAATTCATCTTCATTGAGCCGTCGGATATCACATTCAATATGTGTGCAATTATCTTTACTACATCCCTGGAATAAACGAACTAATTACAGGGAAATATGGATTCAACACTGGATCTAATGAAGTCTTCATCCTTTCATATGGTAAAAATTTCATTTTTGTAATCAAGCTCACTTTTTCTTTCATCCAATTGGATAATGCTTCGAAAAACTTACAATACTAGCCCTATTAAGTGGCCCTTTGTACTCAATGGCTTTTCCAGCTGCTTTGGCCATTTTAACGGCTTGTTTCATATTATCTTTGGCCTGAATAACACGAATCCTACGCTGCTCACTGAGCATTTCTTTCTGCCACCGTTTCACTTTTCGTCTCTGAGTCATATGCTGTGCTCGAATTTGCATCCGACGTCGTCTTAACTTGTAGTCATCATACACCTCGCGAACTTGTTCGTCACGTTCGTAGTGCTGCGTAGGTACTTCATTATAAATGATAGCTGATGGCGTTGGAATGTGCTCGTTTGAGATCTGTAACAAATACTTTACTTAAGGAAACTAGAATTTCGTTTCCCATACTGAAATGATACTTTCTGCAAAAATCTTCCCCTAGAACGGTCCATATGAAGCGTAAAAATCTTACAGGCACTGGTTGTTATATTAACTGATAAATCAGGAAGATCTAAATTTTGATAATTTGTCGAAAACGAATTCAATCAAAATTAGCGTCTTTTTCAAAAGTAGGAATTTAAATTGATTAAACTATACTCAACAGTTGCTTATAAATTGAATAAAATAATGAAGTATTCAGGTGAGCCAGAGAATGAATGCCGCAATGTGGACGGACAATATTTCTGCATCAAGCTTATCTGGCGTTTAACGTCAAGTCTACTCTAGCATATGAAATAAAAATCAGTTTTAGAGCTGAAAAATTATCACCGTTAAACTGTCCGGATTGATATTTTGCGCCTGTTTCACACGACATCTTACTTTGTCCGCATCATTCACCTGTGGCTCATCGATCAAATACAATAAATGCTTTCCATTTTCAGCGAAACTTGGCCAAATGATGTCTAATGAAGCACCACTGATTGCACTTGGGCCTCGATTTATGACCTAGAATTTTTCCAAAAGAAACCCTTTGTTAACGAAAGAGTTATTCAAATTAGTAATAAAGATTCATATTTAGAAATTAAACTAATTAATCTAAATTTAAAGTGAAGTGTGCGGCGTTATCTACTTGGTACAGATGGCTGACAACGGGACCGATTTCCGAATCGAAAACTGGATCACTAGGAGTTCGATTCCGGATTGAGTAATCCAGTTGTTCTGGTGTTGATCGACCAACCAAAGAAAGTTGTGCCTTAATCTCAACTGGAACTCGCAGGGTCAATTCATTATCGACATCGCGGCCAAAAGCTTCTTCATTAGTACTAAAGGAATTGTAAATAGATTAAAGCATAAATGCAACACTTTCGATGATTGCTTATAATCTCTTATCAACAAACGCTCTATGAAACTTCCCCAAGAGTAAACAGTTATCTGTTTACTTAATGGATTAGATCACTTAATAATTATTACTCAGCTAACACTTGTCCCACAAATTCAGAACATTTCACTAACTGACTAGAACACCTCTTTGGACATTCAGTTCTTTGACTGGCTAAAATATAGAGTATATTGCCCATTATTACCTGTTAACAGACATTCTAATTTCGACAGCCTCATTTGCCGCATCAACCTTAGTACCCGTCAAGCGGAATCCAAACTTGGCTTCGCTGTTACCTGCTAGTGGGTTACCAATATCACATACAAACACGTACTCTTCGTCTTTTCCAGTCTTGTACTGCGGTGAACAGCTAAGAGGCTGCTGAAAAATTAAGAAATTATATGCAATGATTGTAATTTTTGAAATTCTTGAATTTGACCAAGAAGTATTCAAAAACTGTTAGAAAAGTTCAATGGCCATTTATGGCTTTTTTTTTTTTTAATTATGTCACGATCTCACGGCAACCCAGACCAAGTTAACAGTCTCGATCTCATCGAGAATGGTGATTCAGATTTTTCTAGTTTACGTATTTTCTGATCACCTTAATCCTTTACCGGTTATTTGTACAAACCTGTGTAGCATAATTCTCGACACCACCATATTCGAAGCCTGGTGGTATTGTGATAAAAAATTGCGATTCGTGTGAATCTTCTCCATGATTAGTGACTGTTACATTAATTATTAGCGACTGATCAGCTGCACCAAGTGTGAATTTCTTCTTGTTCCTTAATCCATTAAGGATTAATAGTTCGAGTAGTAATGCGAATAAATTTATCAAAAGTTTTAAATTTTAAAAGGAAGTAGCAAGAATTTACAAATAATCAATATTGAATGCTCAAAAATCATCTCGTTTACAATTTCTTAGTTTAATGAGAACAAACTATTCTTATTGCATAGCATAGCAGTCGAAAATCATTAATGAAAATTTACAATGATTCTGCTATGATTTAAAATTAAGAAAATAAAGAAACTTACGAGATGGCATGCACTTGTAAATCTGGAATACATTTCTCATCAGGACCGCAATTTTTATCTATCGGAAGCTGAAAACTATTACACTATGGGTTGAAAATATCAGATCAAAGTTTTGTTTAAGCTCAAAAAAAAAAAAAAAAAACGGGTAAAAACTGTACTATCAATGTCTTACTTCAACTTCAAATGCCAACGGTACAGTAGTGTCTAGTGCAGGTTCTAGATGACCCGATGTTGATATACCGGATGTACGTTCTTCATAACTGTAGTTAGCCATGATATGTATTGGATTTAACTTATCGCGTATTGAATCCTATAAGTATTTTATGAAATTTCTCGAAATAACGACTATTTCGATTACCTTCTCTGTGTTTCGATTTTACTTTTTGATGAAACTCATTTGATTTCAAATTTAAATTTCCTAAAATTTATATAAACTTTTTTTTTTTTTTTTTTTTTTTTTAAATCTGAAAACGGCTTACAGGAACATAAAAAACGTAAGTGTCACAGTACTCATGTCCTTTTCTTAAATGTACCATCTGTTCGATTATATCTGGTTGATCACGTGAAGCTGCTTTTTTGTGAACCTTCGTGTTTCGTTTGCTATTCTAAATAATGAACAGTGTCAGCGTTTGATGATGAATAAATTTTAGAATTGATCAGAAGGTAGTTTCTACACTTCTGAGAACATGAAAAAAATATAAAGAGCATAAAGTGGAATCTAAATTTGGCTCATTTCATTAAACAAAATATCGATATGCTTGAAAATACGTACAGGAAGGAAATGCTTTCTTTATTACTAATTTATATATGCAAGAAGTATTTGCAGTGATATTCTCTCAAACAAATCTGAGATCTCTGCTTCTTGTCCATTTCTACTTGGCTATTTAATGAAAACCTTAGTTTTAGTTAATAAATAGACGCATATTTTCATGATTCTCTTCCAGCCCAATAACAATCTAATTTCGAGTTAGCGGTAAAACACTTACCAAATCTCGTCGTCTGAAAAAAGCTCGTGGTGTGACGGTCTTCTTAGAATCAAGTTGAAAAAGCAGTTTTAAATCAATGTCAGGTTGTGATTGACCTTTGCCTTCGTATTGCATGCAAAGCTTCATTTGCTCACTGAAATTGTTTGATCTAACTAACTACTTCGTACCTCAAGAATTTATTTTAAAACTCTAAAATCTCAAAACAGCAAATCAGTTAAAATTAAAATCATGTTGTGGAGCATCTTCGACAACTATGTCGGCCAGAATAGACATACTCAGTTTTAAAAGATGATTGTTTTTATAAAATTCACTTTTTAACGAAAGAACATCGGCACTTTTTTGGAAAAACTTCCCCTCAGCTTTCTTCATTTGTGTCACACAGTAAAAATTACAGAAAAAGTTGCATTTGTTAGTATAAACGAGAGGTTTTTCATAAAGCTTATAATTTTCATAATTGGTCATAATGGAAGAAAATATATAATCTTGTTCCGAAATGGAATGATAGGTATTTTGTAAATTGAAAAAAAAAAAAAAAAAGAAGAGCTTTAAAAAATTTTTTCCTAAAACTTCAAACAACACGAACCAAGCCATCATTCCAAATTCCGTTGAACAAGTCTTATCTTCCAGATTAATCGAATTTTTGGCAGTAGTTAATGAGCCTGTTACTGTGATCACTGGTTTCGTCTTAAAAACCACTGCATGGGCACTTTGATATGCACCAACCGCAATATCTTAACAGAATTTATCTCATTTATGTTATGTCTGATTAGGATTTTAAAATTTATCGAGACAATCAGTTACCAAGATTAGCTGAAAAGTTCAAGACTGTCTGACCTGGATATTGATTCTTATCGATATCTTTGCCACCGGCAAGCGAGAATCCGAATGCCTTCAAATCAGCGCTTATTTTCCGCGCTTCGATTTTCTGCGTTGGTTCCTTACGTACGCCATTTCTGGCTCCATGGTACACGTACACAGCACCTCGACGATCCTCACCATCATACGGTGCACCAACAATAAAATCTGTAAAGAAGTACTGTTTTTGTAAAAATACTATTGGAATGGAAGAAATGAAATTAGTAAACGGAGACGGCATATAAAAATATAAATAAGCATCAAACTTAATTAACTAATTAACATGGACTAATACAGTAAAAACAACTAATAAACTGATGAATATTTAAGAAAGAAACAATGAAACTAATGCTAATTGTCTTACTGAAACTATTTTTTGCCTTTTTAATAAAGTTGAATCTCAAAGATCAAATTACCATTATAGCCGTCTTGATTCAAATCACCAGCAGCTGCAATGGAATAACCAAATCGTGACCACTCGGTGTGTCCTAACAGTGATTCCCACTTCGGAAAATCATGCTGCAAATAGTTAATTAATTTCACTTAATTAAGAAAAAAAAAAGTTTTGAATTGAAATATATGAAAACAAGAGTTCTTTTCAGTGCAGAAGAAATGTACAGTTAGATAAAAAAATGATCTATTTCGAGGAAAAAAAAAAAAAAGATTTTGAAGAATCAGTTGCAACAGTCCGGATTTTTCCTAAATTCAAGTTTTTAACGAAGTTATAAATGAACTCACATCTGGTCCTTGGAAGAACACCATAACCTTGCCGATATCGTAACGGGGCTTATGTTCCTGAGTTTTCACATCCATCACCGTCTTGTAATCAGTATAGAACGGTGAGCCCACTATGACATCGTCATAACTTCAAGACAATAGTTAAATTAATATATACAGATATATTTCTCTTCTGGATACATTTTTGTGTTTTATTATCCTCACTCAGATAGATCTCTCCCTCCTTAGTAATCATTCAGTTCACTATCTAATATAATTAATACATTCGATCTTCACTGAAATATACAAAAGGATCAGTCCTAACAAATTTAAAAATTTGGTCACATTACTAACCCATCATTATTCAAATCGATGACTGCCACAGCAGCACCAAAAAACTGTCCCTTTTGGCCATTCCTGTCGGTTAGATTCCTTAGTGATATTAATTTGTTGTTAAAGATGTAGACCTTAAAATTAAATATTCGATGAAATGATTTAAATGTTGAAGTTTCACTAAATTATGAGAAGAGATTATAAAAGAAATTTGGAGCTTCTTGTAAGCTTGTCGATGGAAAAGGCAAAATTAATATTTGCAAAATTTTTGTAAGCAGTTATTATTTTAAAAAAAATAAATTAAAAATTGAAAAACATACGGCACCAACGAGATCATTTCCACGTGGTACACCGGCAACAACATCTTCCAAACCATCACCATCGAAATCACCTACCGCCATTGAATAACCTGAATAACTGCAGTTTTACATATTCAGTATTCTTACTACTTCGGATGATTTTAATCTACTTTGAAAATGAATTTTTTGATCCAAATCAAATGAAAATTTGAATGAACAGGCAAAATCGCCGTGACGAAAGCACACCTTATCGAAATAGTAGATAAAGTGCTGAAGGCCACCTAAGGCTAGAACTGCCTGAAATATTTTAGTTTCCGAGCGAAAATAAAAATCATTTGGTAAATTTAAATTTAAATTCAAATTACAGTCCCTCACCAAGATTGTAATTATCGTGATGTGCCGGGCCATCATGTGTGTTTGGTCGGTCCAATTGATTATGAACACTTTGCGCAAATATCGCACCCTGCCAGTAATATGCGCCCGGAGCACCGATGTACAACCTCTCCTTACCGTCATCGGGAATTGCAGCACTGAAACCACACATTCCATATCCAAAACGATGATGGCCATGCCGAGCAGCTAAAATTTAGATCATTCGAGAATCTAGCATTAGTGAATTTAACAGTCGAAATTAAGATCCAGACCTGAAATTTTGTATAAGTATTAAATTAAAACATACGTTCT
Source organism: Setaria digitata (assembly GCA_003640385.1). Lineage (NCBI taxonomy): Eukaryota > Metazoa > Nematoda > Chromadorea > Rhabditida > Setariidae > Setaria > Setaria digitata. The sequence goes on along the minus strand of RCAB01000370.1, from coordinate 47,186 downwards.
TGTCGGCATGAAGCAAATTCTTCAATCTTCTCGAATCCATTCGTTGCATAAAAACATGTCCCAACAGGCTCAACAACTTCGAATTTCGAGAAAAAATACTTATAATGAGGAGCGCAAACCTAAATCTTTGATAATTCATAAGAAAAATAAGTCTATTAATTTGATAACAGTTTTTTTTTTTTTTAATGCTACAAATTTTCAATATAAAAAATGAGTAAAATTAAACTGACCACAACAGCATCACCTTTTTTGGACACCCTAACAGTGGCACCTAACATCTGACCCGATTTTTCTTCAATCTGTAACAAATGAGATCCATTGAGTCGCTTTTCGTTACCTGAAATTGTTTGTTGTGTACTTGAAAAATTTTTAAATTTTGCAAATTCCACTACAGATTCTGAGATAACAAAAACTTTTCATCCGCGTCACAGAAAAATGTTTTATAAGGCTTAAATAAGTTAAAAGCTTTATCATTACTAGTAAATGCTTTAATTTTGTTTTACTTAATTTTTAAAATTTGAATATGTAACTCAAATCTACATTCATTTTTTTTTTATTTTTTCGGTGTATCCAAAGAAATTTCTTCCCAAATTTAAATTTCCATGGAGTAATTTTAATTTCAAGCGGAACTTTTTTTTTTTATCTTTTTGTACAGATTCATTTAAGACAAACGAAGTTTGCTTTAATTTTTATTAAATTTGCAGTTTTTTATGTTTTTTTTTTTTTATTAAATCCTTGATCAGATAAGTCTGTTCATAGAGTCACACATTTATCATGCTGAGATATGAAAGAAATTTAGTTTGAGAGACTAATTTTTAAAGTTTTAATTCATGGCTGAATTTCTTGGACCTCATGAAATGTGCTATATTGGTTGTATATCGTAATAATGGAATACCATGATAATGATTAACCAAGAAGAAGAAATTTTAAGTTTTCGAATGAGGACTAGGTAAACAACTGAGGATAGTCTAGCAAGGGAGTTAATCAACTAATTGCCAATTAAATAAACAATCAGCTTCAGTTGAAGGGAAGTTAATTTGCTCAAAATATAATTGGGAAGATATCAAATTTCCGTAACAATTGATAATATCCGATTGTTTGTAACAGAATTGTATGCACCAATAAATGAACAATTCTTGTTTGGAAGTTTTCTTTCGGAAATCATTCATTTAATTAGGACTGAAGCATTTCATGTGATTCGAAAATCCCCACTCAAAGCATGACTCTTTCTATCAGCTTTTATCATTGCTAGATTTACTTCTTCTCTCCTTCTCCCCAAAATCACTCTCATCAATTCGAAATGTTATATGTGTATATTATATATTTAAGGCGCATTTTGCATCAAATTATTTTCCTAATAAGTGCTGCAGCCAGTTGACATGTCACTATTGTGCCTCCATTTTATTGAGGCTATTAATATTCCCTCCGATCCATCAAGTAAATTAGGATGCACTTTCATCAAGGTCTTATGGCTCATAATTTTGGTTTATTATTGTGTCCACATCAGATGGTGATTTTGATTGAAATATTTACTAATGAAAGAGATAGTTTAAATGACAGATCGGAAGGAATGAAACGAAAGATTGGATTGCAAGAGTCAAGTTTTAAAGAAAGATAAACGATAACAAACGATGATGGAAAAACGTCATGAAAATGAGCCAAATTATTAACTTCAAAAGTAAAGAAAAGAAAAAAAAAAAAAAAAAATGGAAGAGAAGGAATTGCGAAAAGTAGGTAGTGAAAGAATGAAGTGAGCACGCAACATAGATATGACCTCACTTCATACGTGTACTTGTACGTGTGTCCCAGCAAGTGAATATATCCTAGAAGGTATGTTCCGAAAAGAAGAAATAAGACGTCGTCTGTATAGCATAAATTGATAGATCAGCTAGAAAGCAGTGTAATTGAATAGGGAAATTTCAGTATGAAAAGTTAATTATTCAAAATAAAAAAAAAAGTGAGACTTAAATGAGATTATTTAAAAAAAAAAAAGAGACAAGAAAGATATAAGCTAGGAGAAGGAATAAAAGGCAGCGCTATTATATCTAGAGGCTTCTCAGATATCGAGTAAGTCAAAAATATGGAACAATGAAAAAAATTTTCGTAATGGAAACAAAAAAAAAAAAAAATTACTGAAATTTGTTCCATCTTATTTTGAAGGAATTCATTTTCTTTCTGTAACTCAATTTATAAATTCTAATTGCAATTTTGGTTAAACAATTTCAGCATAATTCGCTGAAACGAAGCTACCAATCTTGGTAAAAAACTGAACTTTATTTCAGTTTGCTTCACTACCGAAAATTTATAATTTCAAAATTTGAAAAATTGTAAGAAATGTTACCTTTTCGATCGAGAAAAATTTCAGAACAGAGCGGTTTTTCCACGGAACACCGAAACACTGCACCACCATTCTTGACACCCGGTTGTTTAGCACCACTGTTTGCTTTGGGTGAACCAACAAGTAAACTGCAATTATTTTATCAGTAAGGATTACCGAATTAATTCTTAGATTGGTAATTGCAATTAAAATTTATCAGTTCTTTTGCAGGAAAAATTATATGTTTCGTTTGCTGTTTTAAAGCTTGAACTGTTAAGCTATAACAATCAAATGAATTTGACAGCTGATAGCTATCATTAAAATATCCAAAGTTTCAAAAATTTTGGAAAATTAGCTTTCTAAATAAATAGATGGGCAGTAAACTAAACAATTTGATTAATCCAACTGGGTGGAAAGTTTTAAAATTAATCCTTAAAATGATTAAAAATGTTTAAATTAAAAAAATAGAATTAATATATAAATAAAACAAAAAAAAAAATTAAATTCCAGTTACATAATAAATATAAATAAAAATTATCAATTCTTCATATGTGCCTTTAAGAATCATTGGAAATTTAAATTATTAAAAATTTTTTGGACAAATTAATCATGTGAAGTGTTTCTGACACATTATTTTCAGTTGATGACACATAGTGGATGTCAAGCAAAAGTCCCCAGAGAATGGTAGTGTCCTTCCTGGCTTAGCAGTTACTTTGGTCGTACAGTAAGGCTGTCTGTCCATCGATGTCCACAGATTGTTTATTTGTTTACAAATATGCATAAATGCTGGATGCCTTCCGGTCTTACTTCTTACTATATTTTTCATTCTCTAGCAAAAGTCAGTTTTTAGTGAAAAACAAAAACGGATCTTACAAAGGTGAAACTTTAATGGCAATTAAAATTTCATTTAATTAATACATTTAGTCAGAAATACTGTTTTGATTTGAAGTAAGCTTCATCATATTTGCTACTCCGTCTTCTCAGACGTCGAAAAGTACTAAAAAGTGAAATCTTGATAATCATTAACTGTATTGCTAGCATTGCTGTTTATTTTCTATGATAAAATAAACAGAAAGCATTAAAAGTAAACAATAAATGACAATAAATTGATGAATCGATCGCGTGCAGAGAAAATAAACATTTAGAATGTTTGTATTTTAATTTCTCAGAATTTTAAAATTTCCTTTTCCTAGTACTTAGTCCTGTTTATTTGTTAAATAACGGAAAGTCATTTTTAAGTGCTATACTTTTACACTGTAATTTTCAATAGTCCAGAGATCTATTTGAAAGAATGCTATTTTAACCTTGAAGGACTTTCTTTATATTATCAAACATTTCAATCAAAATTCAATGATATGACTGGATTGTCAGTAGCTCCTTGAAAAAAAAAAAAAAAAACAAAAACGACAAAAACTTGATTTTCAATTAATTAATTGTTATTTATTTGTCCCATTGCTTATCAGTTGGGCAGTTTTTCATTGGCGATTCATAAAGTAATCTTATTTGCTTACTAAATTGATCTAGTTTCATTACTTTCTGATCAGCTCAATTTATTTACTTTCTACTTCAACAATGATTCATAAAATTAATATCTGATAGGAAGGAAAACGGAAGAATTTTTTACTGACTATCAAACAAGCACAACTCAAAAAAAAGAAAATCAAGTTCTTATTTTTAAATTAACAAAATTTCCGTGTCTTTTTTAAAATAATGGAAGTTGCTAGAATTAGCATGACTGTAATGAGCTATGAATATATAATTGATAAATAAATCAAATTTCCTCTTGCTTTGATCTGAAAATGTGAGGAAACTTACAGTGTCATTCCTTCATGTTGATAGAAATCAATTGAATAACCGAACATAGAGTTTGAGCTACTGCGATGAATTACTGGATGCCTAACATCGATATTGAATGAAACGGCGCTTCTGATTAAATTTAGCAAACAAATTAAGACGAAAAATGGAGCAAAATGGCTGGAGTGAAACATTACAGTTCTTGGGTGAGTTGGCTTTTACCTGCAAAGAACATGTTGCTTCCGTCGACAACGAAAAACATTTGCAATGTGTAATGTGCTGAAATGCGTCCTGAAATTAGTGTCCATTCATGAAAGTGTTTAATTTTCGATGGTTCACTCTGGTCCATAACAAGTCTTGGCTCACATTTGATATTAGCATAGAATGAGTCATTTACAAATGAGAAATCGGTTCCATTCGTTTTGTTGTCAGATCTCTCAAATGCAAATTCATTCTTTAGGGTTACCACAGCTGCACGACAGAAAAGGAATTTATAATGAAACAGTGAAACTGATATTTACACTAATTTGTTGAAATAACAATTTATTATCACAATCAAATACTTGAAGATTACGAAATTTTACGCAAAGGTATTGAAATGAAGTTGGAATAGTGCATAGTGATGGAATGAGTACTGATAAGCACTGAATAAATGATTGATAATTTCGATATGTAATATTAGAATAAGGTCTATCGGCAATAATTCACCGTTAATTTTCTTGCTTTGCATGAAAATTATCTTGTTCAAGGTGCGTTTTATTATCACTCTTTCTTTGATCAAATCATATCACACTGTCAGAAGAAATTTTCATTTATTCCAATTTTTATTTGATGATAAATGATGGTGACTTCGATGATGAATTACATTTTCAAACTAGCATAATGTGGAAATTTTTAAGTGACTGTTTAAATTATGGAAGATAAAGGATGAAATTAAATAGGATCAAATGAGTTTGAATATAAGAAAGTGTTTACATGCTAATTTTATTCCAATTTATTGACTGAATTAAATTTTTTTTTTAAAAAATATGTAAGTAAGTAACTATCGAAGTAATTACTATCTTCTTAACTCTCCGAGGGCTTCAAGCTGTTCTGTTCTTCAGAATGGAAAGTTCAGGGGGAGTCTGAAAAATTAAAGGACAAAAGGATAATGAGAGAGGGACACAGTCTAAACTGCTAAGGTCAATTCAGCACTAAGCAGTTCGTCTCCGCTTATATATGTAAATTTAATTTATAAATTAGCATGAGACTTCATTGGATTAATTGCACAGGAAGAAGGTTAGATTGAATTAAAGGATACAAATGGATGTATCTTTTCGCTGAAGAGTCTGTCATAGTTTACATTACTATAACAGATATTATGAAATTCTTCTTCCAGGAGACTGCAAATTTTTGATTGGAAAAAAGTTAATTACCGATATTACCAATATATGAGAAGAACTGCGCAACATTTTCATTCGCAGAGCAATTAAAAAGAGGATTAATTATTATGTTGTACATTACAAAAATCCCTATTGATCTAATTTAGCCTCAAAAAAAAAAAAAAAAAAAAAAGTTGTAAAATTCAGGAATGCGAACAGTTCAGTATGGAAACAATGAGTCAGGATGAGAAATAATAATAAGAGGAATGATTCATGTGAATCCTGGAGGAAAAAGGAAACAGACCTCAATGCTATCCTTTCTATTTCATGTCCATATAAATCTTTTTTTTTTTTCTCGAAAAGCATTAAATGCAATATTACAAGGAGTAAAGTGTATGCCACTCTTCTAGCTATCGATCTTTGTGCACTTTTCACCATCTATGACAACTTTAACAAATTTTAATTTTAAAAAATTTATAGGATTTTTAAAACGATTATTGAGAATTTCTTGTTTCTAAAAGTAAAACTTTAATGACTATTTGGTTACGTTCAGAAAGTAAATTTACAATGCACATTACTGGCTTAAAATTTGGATAACATTTATTTAGGTAGCTATCGAAGTAATTAGCAATCGACTAAACTCCTCGTAAATTTCAAGCTGCCCCGTTCTTCAGCCTGAAAAGTTCAGACGAAGACCTGAACAATGAAAGGACAAAAGGATAACAAGAGAGGAAAGCTGCCAAAGGTCAACTGTTCCGCTTGACACTATCTAATGCTCACCCATTTGTTTACTTATGCTAATCTTAGCATTTATACTTAACTCAGTAACAACAGTGCCAGTTGAAAGATGCATTGAGTTGATGTGACATAATCAATACCAAACAGCAAAAAATACTTTTTGCAATCGATGAGTGTGAAAATCAAATTTTGTGGAAACTGTACAGTGATGAGTAGGTGAAAAGACTGTACTAGGATGTGATGAGAAAAGTTGTGTCAGTTAAGGGTTACAATAAAGTTTGAGGAAGTTTTAAGTTTTAAATTTGAAATTCCTTGTGAAATTATTATTAATCCTGAAAGACAATGATTTTTCAAATGGAATTCTAGATGAAATGATTATTAGGCATATGCTACCAATTTTTTTGGCAATATGAAATGGAAAATCAATAGGGAGAAGAAGTATTCTTTAAATTTAATAGTATTGCAAACCATTTCACAGCTAATGTCTGAATTTAGCTTAGACTATTTTGTCATTCATCGTTAGGAAATTTCTATTGAAATTTCGAAACTGTTTCAATTGAGCTTCTTGCCAATGAATTAACAAAGAAAACGCATTCTGAAAACTACGATGAAAAGGTGAAATTATCTGATTTTTATAAATAAGTATAAAATTAAAAGAAACTAATTAATTAATCAGTAGATAAGCGAGTAGTTGATCAGACAATTATCCATTTTACAAGTCGAATTGAAATAGAACAAAACAAAAAATAGAAATTTGTGTGGGTGGCTGAACAGTCTTCAAAATCAACGTATATCCTCCATCTGCTCATTCTCATTAAACATCAGTTCCTTCTCTCCCTCTTTCTCTCTCTCTCTCTCTCTCTCTCTCTCTTTACTTTCTGGTTTGTTAAAATGAAAACTAGAAGGTGTAATACAGGTGATAGGAGAGGAGTTCTGACTGATGGAATTTCGGAACAGAATAGATTAAGACGGATTAGCAAACAGAAGGAGCAGAAGGATGGAGATATGAAGTTGAGTTCAAACTGAGACCGAACTCGACAGAAGGTTGCCCTGCCCTAGACTAGCTCTGTTTGAAGGAAGAGGGAAGAATGTTAAGTGTTGCAAGAAAGAGGATCTCGCTCGATCGGCGAAAGAGAGGGATCAATGTAGATTGATTCCGATCGGATCCGATTGGGTCGGATCGGTTATTTAGCATCTGAGCAGCTGTTCATCATCAACCACACACTCCCTGTCTGTTAGCTTTGAACTGATAGCATTTTATGATGGCTACTGCTATCAGCAAAATGTTGTGTCTGAAGGTGAATTACCAATTTACCGATCTAATTTACTCCTACCTTTGAGAACTTCCGATTGATTTGCTTTCAAATTTTATCGAACAATTTCACTTTTTTTTTTTGATTTCATTTATAAGTTGATCACGAAGTTCTGTTCTGTGTATATAATATGTATATAATATTTCAGTTTTTTCATTTTAATTGAAAAATTTCAAAAATATATGCATATGACTCACACGTGATGATGTTTAACGCAGAGTGTAATTGGAATTTGTTGAAAAACTTCCATTTAGAGTATTTGTTTTTCAGGATGATGAGTTATGACCATAGCGGCACTCTTCATCTCTTCCTTCCCCTGTTTTAATCATCAACAAAAAAGGTACCTTAGTTTACTTGAATTTTCCGGATAAAATCTGTCTGCAAAATATTCAAAATTTATTTTGCAAGAGATAATTTATAGTTATGTAAGAGCAGAATTTGACTGTGACAGTTTTCAACATGCCAATTTCCCGTTTCAAGTAGAAAAATAACTTTCGAAAATAATGAGAAAAAGAGAGGAAATAGAAATGAATGATCAGTTGCCATCTGTAGGTATGGGTTTTTAATTGAGTATACTCTCTCATACTTCACATGCTACTTTGAAAAATTGATAATTAATCAAAGTTGAAGGTAGACACAACTAAAATAATTATGAGAAGATGAAGAAGTGATAGTGAGCAGAGATATGAACAACTGTGAGGGAACAAGATTGCATTAATTACATTAGAAAAATATTTCCAACTTGCGAACAAATGAATATTGCTGACAGATGCGATCGAATGTGATGGCACAAATTTGGAAATTTAATTTCGATTTTTAAAAAACATTAGGAGTCATTTTATGGCGAAAGGATCATTCATTCCCTGATCAGAAGAGATACATGTAGTTCGAGGAAAGGGCAAATGAAAACTTCGGAAAATGTGAACACGAGAACACGTAGAAATGATAATGTTGAGACTGATTCATCGACGAGTAGGCATCTTTGCTCATCGTCCCTTTGGAAAGATGTGGAGGAGTCGGGAAAAATGAGATGTTGGATCTGACTTGGGAAATGAACTCATCCAAGCCACTCCTGGCTGTTAAATGGCCAAGAAAAAAGTTTGATTTGCAGCATTTTCCAAATAATATTAGCAGAAACGACAGTTTGCAGAAATAATTTTTCAAAACAATCTACAGTCCGAAATTCTAATGACTGAAAATTGACAGTTTATAGAAAAAGAAATTCATATTTTGAATAAATTTTTTTGTTTAATGGCTGGCCTGGTTGAAATGCTTACGTTGCATTCAATTAGGACGTAGTATCAAGTATCAATGTTGTTTTAGGCAACGAGATTAAATGAAGTTAAAATTAAATCTCAGCCGCTACTTGAATGAAATGTGTAATGAGTTGTGAAGTGTATAGATAAATAAAAAGATATCATAGACCTGAAATTAAAATTTCGTAACGTACTGAATGCACTCATTAAGCTTTCTGATGATAGATAATTAGGCTTACGAGAAATAACTCTGATAAACCTTTAAAATTGCTTGAAATGCAAACAAATTTCTGTTCTTCATATTCAAAATTCAAAAATTTTATTTAATTAATTAAATAAGAGATCGATGAATTCGAAGAAATTATCTTTCAATAAATTCAAACTGGTAAGTAATAACAATGAAATGCTCTTTTGAGAGAAACAACATGCAATCATCAGAAACTTAAATGACCAGTTTATTGATTAAATGACCAATAAAACGACTTGGAGCATTTAAAAAAAAAAATAAAAAATAAAAATTTCAAATGTAAGAATGAAAATGATTAGCATGGAAGTATTTGGTGTGATTTGAATAATTCATACCTGTTGCGAATTCATTTATTGTCAATAAATTCTGCATAGATGTCATTTTTTGGGAAAGGAAAGAATTAAACTTCCTTTCCGAGAGAAGAAAAACGAAAAAGTTAGGAAAGAAGGGAAAATACCCAATATTTCATAATTTATCAATTTTAATAAAATTTGATGACGATGAATATGACTAATTTCAGTTTGCATTTTCATTTCGCTAGGAGATAATATTTTAATGGTTGAAAATAGACACACGAAATTAATCCAAACTAAAAAGTGCACTAAATTAATTGCGAAAATTTCATTGTACAGACCTTTGCCAACAAGTTACGCTTCGTTTTAATTGCCAACTCATTCATATTAGTTTTCTAAATTTATTCAAACGAGTACGAATGGTTAGCAATTAATTGTTAATTAAATTCAGCTCGAAATCATAAAATATATATATATATATATGAAAGAATGAACTGATTCAGAACATATTTCAAATACTTCAGATTCTAGCGAATAATAATCAATTCTAGAAAATGTATTCTGGAAAAAAGGGGGGGGGGGGAAAAAAACAAGGAAAGTAATTTTAGAATAAAACACTGGAAGCGTTTCTTCAACAAACTGTATTCCTTGCCTAACTTTATGATATTCGAAATGTTCTATTTGTTGAGAAAACATACCTGTTCTTTCACACATAACCTTTAACCTTTCTTGTCATTTCGTTTGTTTAGGAGCTTTAGGTGAACTTTAGAATGATTTCGCGTTTTCACACAATTTTGTTTTTCAACAAAGTCAACAAGGAATGAAAAATGACAAAGGCAAAATTCAACCGAAATAAAAATGAACGGTCTAATTCTCTGAAAAATTAGTACAGAAGATGGAGAAAGGGTGTTAGCATAGGAATCAAATCATAAACCACATGATATGAGCAGTTCAGTAATTGATATGATGATGAAAGTGTACACTGTCTCAATAAACCGTCAAGAAATCTTTTTCACAGATCGTATTATCATTGATTTACTATCAGTTATGGGAGATGCGATCAGTGTATCTTATTGCCACATCAACAATCCTACCAAATATCCACCGGTACCAGGGATAATTAAGACTGAATATAATCCATTTTATGGTAATTGTGCTACGATGACTCAACTGCAAAAAGTTTATTTTTTGGGCCATCTGTGATAACGTAAATGTCATTTGTGTATTATATGATTTTATTCCTTCTTCTACCGAAAATTCACCTTTTCTTCAATGCAGTCTTTTTCTAAGAAAAACAAAGCTTGCTTGGAACGGGGAGGTATTGTCTTACTGATAAGGAGAAAACAGCATGCTGCTGATAACAGCTATCACCTCAAACAGTAAACACTATCCTCTCTATTTCTCGATGACCAGCAACATTCAGTAGCTCAATATGTATTATTTACTTCACTCAGTTCATCTCTGAATGCTTTCCTGCAACATCCAATACTCGATTCCTTGTAAATAGAGATAGCATTATTTTGATAAATGTTCCTCAGTGCCTCAGGTTCTCGAGACCAATCTCGAGGCCAATGAGCTGTGAGAACAAATGAACCCTTGGAACTACTAGCAGAGCATTTTCTTCTGGACAAAGTTCTATTACCAGAAATTATTTGAGTTATTTCGTTAACTGTTTCATGACATCCGCTCCCTCCTGTGCAGTCCGATAGAGTTGGTACTTCTGCTATGGCAAAAAAAGAAAATTGCTCATAAAAAAAAAAAAAAGATATGAATAGAAATAACTCTTATAATTGCTGGTGTTATTTGCTACTCAAGTTTCCCAGACACTTCGAACATTTCAATTTAAAATGCAATTAGTTCATTGAAAGTGAAATTTTCAGATTTTCTGATCAAGATTTTTTTTTTTTTTTTTTTTTTTTTTTTTAAATTTCTGCCTTTTTTGTAGAAATGCAAGCAAAAGTATACAAAGTGTATGAAGTTCTGAAAAGACGATTACTGATTATAAGACTTCATTTGGAATGAACACTTCATTTGGAATGGTTCATCGCATGGAAATTTCTCTAGAATTTGTAATTAAGCCTTTCATAATTACAACGAAGTGGTTGACTTTTGCAGCTTCTTACTTTAAACAGCGAAAGAGAGCCTTTTATATGAAGTCATTCAACAAACAAAAAGGTTTGAGATTCTTGAATGCATGACAGGAAATGGCAGTAATACTGAAGTGATAAGTGAGTTCTCTGTCTCAAATCATCAGAAGTCATCCGAGAGAGAGCTACTTCTTACAGCAACATGAACTTGAAATAGAGCTTTCAATCCTTGTATGCAAATGAAGCATGAAAAGTGGAATTAATTCACAAAGAAAAGGAAAACAAACATGCATTAAAGTGTACTGATTCAATAAAGGTAACGGAAAAGGAGATGAAGTGAGATATAATTAGAAGTTCGTTAATTCAGAAATGAATAGGAACGACGTTTAGATCTGCATAGATAACAGAATTTCTCATAAGCATAAATCAGCTGCAACAATTTGTTTCATGCTGCACTTTCGAGAAATTATGATATGGAAGGGGAAATAGTTATCAGTGATAAACGAATTATATCAGAAGAATGAAGTCAGAAATGGCCACTCACTTATTCGTCCAAAGTTGCAGCTCATTTTGGTTGTAATTGCTCGTTTAGAGCGACACAAATTTGGTCATTTATCGAATAGTCTCAGTCTCTTTTCTTCCTAGATCATTACTGTAAAGCTGCTTACTGCTAACCCAAGCCTTGCAAAGAGTGAACTAGTAGCTGGTTGATGAGCTAACACGATGCAATTAGTGATATTCATGGAAATATCCCTTCCTGCTTCTACCATTTCAGCCGAATGACCAAGAGCTAAGAGAAAAAGTCTTGGCCTTCTCCCACGTCCTCTCCTCTGCTGCCCACTCCCTAATTAGACTGCCTCGGAAGTCAGAAATTCAAAAGAAGTCAACTTGTGGGGAGTCAACTTCATCCACCTTTTTTTCCACCTGAAATCTCTTCCACTTCCAGCACCTTCAAGTCTGTCATCAGCAAGACAGGATCTTGTCAGTAGAAAATTCTAGAAGCCTGTGGGTTGCGTAGGTGTATGCAAAGATGAACTGTAGTGATGGCATTTGAAGTGCTGAGATCTCTCAGGGGACTCTCCAAGACTTTTCCTGATTTTTGGACAAATTAGTCCATTTTTCAGAAGCTTTCTTCCCCTTAACTATGTCTATAATTATGATTTTTCAGAATTACTAACTGATGAAAATGTACGAAAGGAAAGGTTTAGGAGATAAGAGGGAAGGAAAGGGAAAGGAAAAACAGTATGAGGAAATTATTAAATAAATTGAGACATTTTTAAATTCCATTGTTGTAGTTGAGCTCTCATTGACTCTACTTTCAACGTCACTGTCTTCGCGTATAATTCCATTTTCTGTACATTTATCACAAATTAATTTTTCACCTTTTTCATTTCTATTTTTGAATGAATTATTGCTCCTTTTGTCACTATGTCTATGGAACAAGAAACAAGACAGGTGGGAGAAAGGATAGTTTATCCTGTTCCATTGGTATATAGACTTTTTTTTTTTTTTCGAATTTTAAGACTAGATTCTCAGTTTACATTACTTTAAATTAGTGTAACATCGTAAGTTGTGTGATGCGTAAAGGTCTCATAGTATGTTCGAGCACTGAGTGAGCTCATATTAGTGGTTATGGAAAAATTTGACTCTAGCATGGCTTAAAAGAAGAACCTCTGAATAGAGTTTCCGTTCAACTTTTCAGAATTATCGGATGTAAAGTTTCAGATTATTAACATTTTTAAGATACTTTTTAGCTGCATCACTTCGCTCATAAAGTTTTTGTTGTAATTTCAGGACTTAATGAATGGATTCATTAAACTGGATTAAAAATGCTACACCACTGCTGAAAGATCGGTAAATTTCTCCTAAAATTTATAAATTTCAATCCAAATAGTATGTACGTCGGCCCTGTGGCCTAATGGATAAGGCGTCTGACTTCTAATCAGAAGATTGCAGGTTCGACCCCTGCCAGGGTCGCTCGATCAAAAAAGTCTGTCAGTGTTCCAGACATTTTTGCTTTTTTTCTATCTGCAAATTTTCATACTCTACCTCGAATAGCAGCTTTCAATTCTTGTTATTTATGACTAAAGACCTGAATCTTTCAGATTCAAACACATTACCTGCGTTAATGTGCAAATTTACAAACTTGAAGGGAATAGCTGGCGTGAACTGACGAAGGACTTTGTCCTCCTGCACATGTATTATGACCGGGAAGATAAAGAAGCAAAGCTGGTCGCTATTGATGGAATCAAGGCACGTACTTGTTGCATGTTTTCTGCATCCGAGAAACGTATATGTTTTCAAAATTTCTTTGCATCTTACTAAAGTTACTCTGAGATAATCACACAAACTTGTGCAACCCATGATGCTGCGTCCGTTTTTCTCGATGGTGGACAAGGCTTGACTTTTCTGATCGAACTGAAGATTGCATAAAAAGGCATTGAAAAGCAGAGGCTAGAAGGCAATTCTACGTTTTTTCCGAAAGATTTTGGAAATTTTTCAGTTGATTGTAAGAGGATTCGTACTCTCTGCTAATCTTCAACTGGTAAGGCCGACAAAAAAGTTTGTTCACTTCGTTAGCTCCAATCAAGGAAAGTCGGGGATGTATGGTTTTGGCTTCCAGCAAGTTTGTGAGGTCGACCAGGTATGACATTTTACCTAATCTTCCGATAATTCTTTGCAAACGGTTTAGATGTCCTGCACAAAAGATGCCCAATATAATGAGTGGAAATCAGTTCATGATTAAGTTTTCTTCGCAAATATTTTTAAATAAATAGCTAGTGAAATATGTAGACATTTTTTGTTTTGGAGTACAAAGGCATTATTTTTGCTGGCTTTGTCTACCACATAGTTGTTTATAAGTTTGTTCTTAAATTCTGCTAGAACGAACATAAGCCCAAAATTTGATAGCAAAAGTAGTCTGGACCAGATTAGTTGTGCAAATTGTTGCAGTTCTTGCGACACTTCAGCACTGTGTATAAAAAACTGCACTTGCCACCTGGAATTGTACTTTCAAGTGGACTCAGAAGACAACCATCCATTTCATCCACAATGTCACAGTCCCAATGTATCATATCCTCCTCTTCTGCAACAAGCAGTGGGTTGTTCATGCACGCTTCTTAAATCAAGAATCACAAATGCAAGTGATATTGACACTGTTAAGTGTTTCGCCTATTCATATGAAAAAGTTCTATTGATGAAAGAGATTTGCTAATGAGAGTAGATTACAATTCTAGCCCCTAAAAAGGATACACGCCCTATTCCGCTCTTTTCTTTGGAAGATTCGCCATGGCGAGAACAAATACCTCAGCCAGAAGTTGATAGTGCTGTGCAGCATGTCGAAAAGGAACTGCAAGAATTGTCTTGCACATCGGATCTTTTTCTCGCAGTCCCAACTCTCCCTTTGGTAAGTCAAAAAATTCGAAATAGTGTTTACTGGATTAAATTTTGAATACGTTTCATTAATTTCGTTTTTTAAACGTAACTTTGAATTTCGTATTTTGATACATTGATGTTTGATGCATGATACAAATGAAACCGCTAAGTATCATTTACATTTAAGCAGTATTTAGAAAATATTCGAATACTTTTCAGAAATACAAGGCTCATGCTGTAATTAATTTCAGGTATCTTGCTTGTCAAGACAGACTTCTGTGGATGCAGAAAGTAGTTTTCGGTGCATTAACTCAACTACTTCAAGTAAAGATATATTTAGCATAATTAAATATGCGTTTGTTCTTCAATCTCTCATTTTATACTTCTTTTTGTCAATTTATTCGGCAATTTTGACCAATGTCTAGCATTTGCTCTTGTTCATATTATTAAAAAAAATGTGGAGTATAAAATATGTAAAAAGTATAAAAAAAGAGTATAAAATATGGACTATCTGCTGAATAACTCATTTTTGTCAATTTTTTATTCTATACATATAAATGTATTGTCTATATCCTAAGAGGATTAATGCAGTCAGCAGTGGATAAGTTGTTTCCCCAATTAAAAAAATTCTTTGTTTCAGACTCGAATCTGAAGCCTGCTATACCAGTTCAGTATAAAACGTATCAGCTTTGGGGTACGCCACCATGGAGTGTTTCAGCAAGACCAACATCTCACCAGAATTCAACAACCATTACTTCTCCGTGTAATTCACTCTTGCCTCATTAAGGCAAGATCTCAAAGGAATATGTATTTCTGTATGTGCATTGTAAATGTATTATCCAAACTGTAAAGAGGAAGAATGAAAACCTTTTGCTTTTGTACAGGATATACCGTTTGATGCAACACTGTCGTGAAACTATAAATGTTCCATATAGTTTTTAATTTATTTTGAATATAGAAAATAGACCTATATAACTCCTTTTTCGTTTTTTTTTTTTTTTCTTTCAAGAAGCAAGAAGTGTTGTGTTTAATTCGTTTAATTGTCGTTCAACTGTTTTAAGTTGTATTATCGTTTGAGAACATTCAGCATTTCTTATTCGAATTCAAATTTTATATGCACTGTAAAGGTATTATCTAAAACTGTAAAGAGGAAGAATGAAAACTTTCTGCTTTTAAAAATCACTATAAAATCTTGCTGTTGAAGAAGTAATTGGAGCAATTTGTACATTTCATTAAAGCGATCAAGAAAGTCAACACATTCTCCAATCCTTTTATGTATTCCAAGCTTGATAATTCTTTTTTTTTGAATCATTTATTTCGAACAAAAAAGTACTGATATAGGCTTGAATATCAAAAAATTCATTAACGAGTTACAATTGTCCGCACAACGCTTCTTCATCTGTAACAAAGCAATTGCAGTAATCTCAAGTGTTGTATTCTTCGACCACATGAAATTATTATTTAGTTAGAGTATATTTGGTTCTAGAGCTTGCAAAAGTTGAATAAGATACGTAATTCTCCACACTAATGCAACCTTCGAATCCTCAAAACCTTTCTGGTGGTCATGTTCTTTGCGTTAAGGAGGAGGACAGGCGGATAGTGGTATCCATGGAAAGGAAAAATCTTATGAGTAAATTAAAATTGGATTTTACTAATAATTTTAAATGTCTAACAAGATAGTGATATCAAATAGTACTCTAAATTATAACCAGTTCGTTGCTAGGTAACTGCACGACAGAGGTGCTGCACAATTCTTTGAAATTGCTCCCCTGCAATCTGCAACTTTGAAGAGCAAAAAAAATACTAAATAAGTTCCAAAATTCTGAGCTTTTGCTATTGAAACACAAAATCGCTTTCGGTCTCATTGTTTAAGCTCTTTTTCCAAACTTTTCCATAATTTAGACTCTAGGCATTGGTTGAGATGCAAATCTTTCATTTTCTACGTTAATTATTCGGAAAGTCAGATAATTCTCCCTTTTGAAATACATTTGGCCATAAACGCATATACATCTTCCTTATCAGTATGAACCAAATTGAAGCCAGTTGTTCGCTTCTCTTTCCAAACCAAATATTATTTCTATTTACTCAATAACATTTATATCTTTATCTTATTTGTTGATTTTTTTCACGAATATCATTATCGATAACGATATTTATACATTATTGAAACTGAATGAATTAATGTTTCAGAATAGCAGTCTTTACTTGACTTGAAAGAAGAAATAAACAACTGCTCACGTAAAATATGATCAAAATAGCGTTAGTTTTCTGGAAAGTAATACTATTATTCCATGCAATTTCATGTGAAATTATAACTTTTTAGGTGGAAAATCATCGTTCTTTACTTATAACTTAAAATGACAACGATAAATAAGGAAACAAAGCTAGATTGGCCGACTTATTGTAATATACTTTATCATTTTCTGGAAGGATATTACGGAACAGCTTTGACAGCATGTGACGAAAAACTACATAAAATAAGTGATTCTCAACAACTCATAATTTTCCGATCAATCGCCTTGATCAAATATGGTATTTTTACTTTCGATCATTTTGCAAGAGTAATTTTGTCATCACCTCACAACAACACTGTTCAATTCATAGCATCTCTGTATGAGGAACCTTTAATCTCGACAAATTTCCTACTCTGTAACAATTCTCTCTTAACAATACGAATATCAAGTCAATTAATAATTTTCATGTTAAAACAAGAGAATTTCTATCTTTATATTTCTCTACCTTTTTTATTTATGCTTTCTCTCTTCCAAACTTTCTTTTCTTTTTTTTTTTTTTTTTTTTTTTTTTTTTCAATAAACTTTTTGTTTAAGGTCAATGTGTAGAAGTAATACGCCTGCTGCAATCGCTTCGTCAGGACACAGTCTTTGGCTTCGCAACGCTAGTGATACTTCGATCAGCTAACACTTTGCTAAAGAATCCAGGTTTTGATGTCTACAGATTAAGCTCTCACAGAATTCAGTTTGGGCATATAATTCAGTTAGCAACAGCAAACACTTATTGTTCCAGATTCTTCTATATCCGGAAAACTTGAAAGTAATGATGACTGAATAGGAGTTAGTGAAAATTAAGCATTCCAAAGCGTTCTCACATCGTTGTATGTAGTCATTATGTTACTGTAAAGAGTGTTGAAGGCAGGCAGATTGAACGGAATTTCATCCTTCATTTCAAAGAGATACAGAAGTTGTTTACTGATCGTTAAAAATCTAACTGCTACAGATCAAGAAGAAATTTCTGAACTTGATCGAACTATCAATTCTGTGTGGAGTAATCCAGATGATGATGAAGCTAGATATAATGCAGCATTAGCTTATATGCTGCTCGATAACAACGATAAAGCTCGTTCCCTAACCGAAAACTTTACTGATTCTAGCAACATTCAAGTACTTCATCTTTCTTTTATCATATCTTAAATCTTCAAATTTTGGCTCCTATCAAATGTTATTATTTACTTAATTGTTGTTATTATTTTATCAATTGTTATTATTTACTTAATTTACTTATTTAATCAATTGTTATTATTTATTTAATTGTTATTATTTACAATTAACTTCAGTTCATCGTTCTCCGAGCATGGCTTGAACTCCGTTTTGGCAAAAATCTAAATGTAGCACAGAAACTTTTTAAAAAAGGCATTGTCGCAGGTTTGTTCACTTTTCTGTATTTTGTTTTCTATGAAGTATATTCATTCCTCTTCTTTTATGCTTGAATTTGAGACCATTCTTTAGTTATCGAACAATATCTACATTAAGAATTTTATATTTTTGTCTGAAAAGACCTACTGATATCATAACAGAGTTGATTTGATAATTGAAAATTAAATAAAATTGTCTAAGCTTTTAGATTATCCGAATGCGTACATTGGAATGGCACGTGTGCTGGAAGAAAAGAGAAATTTGACAGATTTGCGACAACTTCTTCAGATTTTGCTAAAAAAATTTCCAACTTTTCTCCCTGGGTACATCGAATATAGCAAAGCATTTTTAATGGCTCATGACTGGAAGCAGTGCATGGAACAAATCCAACAAACGTTGCTTTTACAGGTCTCATATTGTCAACATCAGCAGACTATTCAAATTTTTACCTTTGGTATTTCTAATGAAGTGGGAGACGGAAATATGGCTTAAATCAAAAGTAATAGATTTGTTTTTCAGACTGATTGTTTGCAAGTTCGTTTGTTGGAGATAATTCATGAGTTGGTTGTAAAAGGTGCCGGAAAGGAGATTGATAGCATTTTGCAAAATCTTGCTGAAGCGATTGAGAGAAACGAGTCGAGAAATCATGAGTTGCACTATAAAATTGCTCAGCTTATTAGTCGAACCACTACATTTGATCATCCAGCAGCTAAATTTGCCATGTTCTCCCTAATTTCATTGATTATTAAAAAATATTAAAAAAAAAAAAGAAAAAAGTTCTCAGAATCACTTCGATGTATTTGTTTCTTTTATTTGCATAAATTGAAAATTCAATTTGGTTTCTTGAGAATGATTCAGAAATGAACAAAATTATACGTTATGTTATATTTTCCGGAATAATTTCTATCTGACAGTAAACCCTCAATACTGAGCCTTTCAGAATACTCATGGTAAATTTGAATATCTAGAAAAATTCTTTTCTTTTCACATTATATATTTTTTAAAAATTGAATTTCAGCAAGCTACTCGATAGAGCAATTGGTATGGCAGCTAAACAGGAATATTTATGTGAGCAGGTTCGATTCCTACTACAGGGTGGCAATTTTAAGGCAGCTGAAACAGTTACTTTCGAAGCATTGAAAAACGATACGGCGCAGAATGAACAAATATTAATTAGTAGCACATTACCATATTTTTCCTTATCAACAATTTGGCTCATTTCAAGTTGTCGCATTATTTAATGAATATTTATGGATTTGAACGAAATATTTACAGGTGTAGCACAGTGTTTCATTGCAAAAGGCCGTATAGATGATGCAATTACTCAGATGGAATTCGTGAAAGCAGCACATCCGGACATCTGTAAGACTAGTGTAGGACTTTGAGATGTCTTAAAATTATTTTAAAATTTTCGAAATTGAAAAATTCTAAAAAGAAGAGACTTAAAAATTCTAGTTCTATCTCTACTTGATGGCAATATTGGATAAAGAGCAACATAAACCGTTTGAGCAGTTTTTCGAAAAGATAAGAAATGCAGTGGATGTACATTTATCAGCGTTACAGGTGTCTTTTTCTTTCTTGCTTTAAAATTCTTTAAAATTGTTACCTTAATTGATGATTGTTTAAGAATCATATTTTACTTATAATGCTACGAGTGCACTGTCTCAAAACTACTCTATCCTTCCATAACTACTACTACTACCATGCTGGCAAGTAACACTTTCTAGCACTGCTTAGAAATCTTTCTGTTTTCAAGATTTAAAATTTGATTTCCTTTTGGTTGATTGCATATTGCACTTGAATTAATTAAAAAAGCACCTCTAATAAGAGTGTAAATATTTGAAAGTGTTTCAGAGTGTTGTTTTTGGCGTGGAATATTTGACGCTCTTGGATCCAAATTTTTTGATTGATGTCGCACTACAACTTTACGAATTTGCACCACATGCAGTAAAAATTTTGAATTTAGCATGCTAGAAAGGATGTTTTATTTGGCCATAATTAATCAAATTAAGCTAGAACCAAAGTCATAAGGTAAAATATTCACAATTATGATATCAAGACATTCATTCAAACTGTAAAATTTAGCCAGTGAACTCTACCAATGCTGTGCTCAAAGAAATTGATAGAGTCCTGACGTTGATTCACGATTGTTGCCCAGGTATATGTCCTTTATCATTTAATTGCTCTCATTTTAATCAATGATTATCTAAAATACGAAATTTAGGCTTCCTACAGGAGCATCTACTTCTAAAGAATACAGAATGCTGTTACATTGTTATGATTCTAATGGCAGACGAACAAACTTATTTATTAGCTATCCAGTCAGCTCTATAAGTTTTAATTTTTTCTCAGACCTGAAACTTTTGTGATGAGATGAAGCAGAAGCGAGAGGGAACTGTTTTTAATTGTTTATCCAGTTTTCAGTCTGCCGTAATTTATTGCTTCTATATATTTCAGCACTGTTGATTGCTGGATATTTCTTAGCTAAGACCAAGTACCTTTCAATGGATTTTACTGAAGCTGAAAGATTACTGAAACACTGCACCGAGAGAAGTGATGCTCCTCCAGAGACTTATTTACTTATGGCACAGGTACAATAGAACTTAGATACTCACATGTACAAATTTCTAGACTCTTTTTAATATTACAGATTCATCTCTGCAAAAATAATTACGATGAAGCTGGCAAAGATTTGGATATTGGCTTAAGCTATAACTTCAAAGTTCGCGAACATCCTTTATATCACCTTATTAGAGCAAAGATACAAAAAAATTCGAAACAGATCGCTGCATCAATACAAACACTGCAGAAAGCTATCCAGCTACCCTTGTTCAAAGCTGGTGTGTTTGAAGAACTTCATAACTTCAGTCTATGTTGTGCTGTCACCACTCTAAAGCTAGGAAGTTTAAATCATCTCGAGTACCTTGCCCACTTTTAGAAATGATGTGAATGCTATATCCTTCACCGGATTTAAGGAAGAAAAATTAATTTACTTTTGCTTTTCTTCTATTTCTATTTCTCGAGCTACATTTGAAGAAGAATCGAAAAAACGCGAAAAGCTGGAAGTTGTTGATACAGATCGTATTGCCATATATTTGGAACTGATGGATTCCTATCAGCAACTTGGACAACTTGTAGGTTTATGTGTGCACTTCTCAACTAAATTGTTTTATTTTCAAATTAAGCAATTTTAGTAGCTAAATTTCAAGGCAGAAGCTAATGAAGTTATGAAAGATGCGCAAAAACGTTGGTGTGGTAAAGCGGAACAGCAACAATTCATACTAATGGAAGCAAATCTGAAATTACAACGCAAGGATATCAATGGAGCATTGGAAGTACTTGCATCTGTATCACCGACAGATGCTAATTATCAAACAGCCCGCATTAAAATGGCTGAAATTTATTTAAATGAGAAAAAAGATAAACGAAAATTTGCTGTCTGTTTCAAGTATTATTTTCTGCTTTTCAAATACTCAAAAAATTTAGAAAGAATGTCGAGAAAAAGCTTCGTCTTGAATAGAATGAATATTTTCTTTTTAATATGAGATTTGTTCAGATGTATTCTAGCCGCGGTGACATTGTTTAATTATTTAAGAAAAATTTTTGTTTCAGAAAAGAAACAACTTGATTCTGATAAATAAATAAATAAGCTTTTCTATTCATCCGTGCAATAAATTTCTTGCTTGGGCAATTCATTTTCATTACTAGCAGACCAGTAGCTCATTTACTTGAATTTTATAGTCCTTTCTAAATTTCTGAATAATTATGATTTCAGTATTAATATGTCCTGCACAAAAAATCTTTTCATACCATCAGACTTTTTATTAAACAATTAATGCACCAATAGCTTACATTCATCTATCTCTTGCGATTATCTGCTTAAATCTGGAGCTATATGGCTAAATTTGATATTTGCATACGTTTGATTGGAAAAAAAAAAAAAAAAAATCATAACATTTAGGCCAGTCGTGCATACTCTTTTTTGAAGTTGTTAGCTTAGAATTAATTCGTAATATTCAATGTTTCGTAATTTGCCGAAAGTTTCGCATGTCTGTTTGCTGCTCCTGTTAGAGTTAGAAATTGAGATGAAAGATATGACATGATGACATTTTCAGGCAACTTGTACAAAACAATCCTTCTTCGGTGGCATATGTATTGCTTGGTGATGCTTACATGAACATACAAGAGGTCTGTTAATTTCTGAATTTCAAATAATTTGAAAATATCAGAAAAATGATTGCAGAAAAAATTATTTTTTAGCCTGCGCTAGCAATTGAGGTATATGAAACGGCATTGAAAAGTAATCCAAAGGATGATGTCCTGGCTGAAAAGATAGGTCAGGCATATGTTCAGTGTCATCTTTATACAAAGGTATTTCAGTGTCATTTCTTTTATCAGATTGTAGTGGAATTTAATTGATCTTTGAGATTGTGAGATTATTAGATCATTGTTTCTGTTCCGGTACACATTTAAGTTCAGTTAAAAAAAAAAAAAAAAAAACTGTATTTAGGATAAAATAAGCGACTGCGATCCAAAGTGTTGATTTTTCTATTTCCGTATCAAGTTTAGATGTACACTTATTGATAAGATGGTATCTAAATTTTTTGAGAAATATTCCAAATTTAGGCAGTCAGTTATTATGAAGCGGCACTGAAAAGTGGACGTAAACCAGTGATGAGAATGCGCTTGGCAGAATTGTTGTTCCAACTTGAACATTATGAGAAATGTGAAAAAGTATTACGCCAGGCACTTGATGCGGACCAAAATCCTATCGGTAAATTGTCATAGCTTGCAGTAGTGAAAAAAAAAAAAAAAAAAAGATCGCTTTGCTTAAGATTTGAACTGAAATTTGTATATGTAAGCAAAACTGATGAACTTCTTAATCAAGGTAAAATTAAGAATTCCAGCTTATAATGATCAGGCTTTTTATATAGAGAATCTGAAAAATTGTAAAAATTACCTAATTTAAACTGCCACTAATCATATCAGTTATTTCCTTTAAATGCTCAAATCCAGTAATCATTCTTTTAGACATTGCTCGGATGAGCGATCACGTATCCTATTGGTCATTGTTATCAAAACTACATTTTGAGAAGGGTAATTGGAAAGAAGCATTTGCAGCGTTAGAACGTGCTCGTGAGATTCAACTATGTATAGTTGGAAAACCACCAAGTGAGGTTGCAAATCTTATCGAGGAGAAAAAACTTGCTGCAAAGTATATATCTCTTGTCTCTTATCAATTTAAAGCTTTTTTTCTTTTTTTTTTTAAGATTTAGCTTATTTTATACATACTAAAAATGAAAACTGTGCTCTTACAATATTTGTTAAAGTATGATTCAATAATTTGGAATTATTAGCATTACTTTAGCAGTTACTATCTCTATCAATGATTGCTTCTTCGATGCATTAGGAAAAAAAAAAGAGATAGTGTAGTAGCTTCTTTAAGTTTGCATTTTATTTCAAATTTCAGCTAATTCAAATACAAATGTCGTCTGATTCAAAAAATACTACTTGAGTAAGGTACGGTGATAGACGTCCTCGAATTTTAAGTTTTCAGTAGCATCAACAATATGTGATGAGCAAGATTTTGGCCTTATCGACATTTTGCTTTGAGATTTGTATCTTGGCAAAAAAAAATATTTTTAGAATAAACTGTCAGCTAGCAGAGTTACATTGGAATCGAAGGGATGCTAATAAAGCAATTGACCTTTATCAGGAAGCTATTTTTTTGAATAATACAGACATTAAGGTAACAATTTCAAAAGAAAATAGAGCAATAAAAAAATTTTACAAGTATTCAAACCTTCTTGTAAACCAATAAGCTGTTACATTTGGCGGAAAGATAGAGATGTATCCTGACAGTCATCGAATAATGAATTAAGCAATTTGTAATAAAGAAAGAATCTGTGTAAGATTTATTACTGCACTGAATTGAAATTCATTTATTTCTGGATTTAAAACATATTTCTGTTTTCAATTTAAAACACAATTGTTAAACTTTTTGAAATTCTAATTTAGACAATGACAGCACTTGCAAATTTATACCTTTCGCTGGGTAAGCTAGATGCTTGTAATACACAGTGTCAACTGATCCTCAATATTGATCGCAACAACGATGACGCCACATTGGTAGTTTGAATTTAAAGTATAATATTTTAATTTAAACAATATTTTTATTGTGTCACTTTGAAAAGTTGAATAATTTTAGGAATTTTTTACTCTATTCAGATGATGGCCGATCTGTTATATCAGTCTAACGAAGCTGACAAAGCAATCGTTCACTTTACACAACTATTAAATAGGAGTCCTAGTAAGTATAGTTTGGTAATTTTGAACTGTCTTCTTCATTCTCTCTAGTCAAGCTGCAATGATAGTGTCTATTAAAGCTTATCAGTTCGCTGCATTTTGTAAGAAGCAAACAGTACATTGACTACACAAAGTTTATTTTTCATTTGAATTGTATAAAATTTTTGATAAATTAAATTGAAATTTCAAGTGATTCAAATATAAAAATATTTTGTAACTACTTGAAAGCATACGATAAAATGCACCGCAAAGAATTCTGATTCCCTAGATCAGTATCATGCCCTAGCAAGATGTATTGAGCTGAGCTGGCGTCGAGGTAACATGGAGCAAGGTGAAAAGTACCTAAGAAATGCCCTCAACTCGAATCCTCGTGCTACACTTGATGCTGGTTTCAACTACTGTAAAGGACTTCATGAATGGTAACGTCGCTGAAGCTATTAAAAATCAACAAATTGTGTTATGTTAAGCTTGAAACTATAAATGCATAATTATTTAAATTATTATTATTAGTTAAATAATTATTTGAATTATTTTATTATAATTATTTAAAGGTTTGCATTAAGCTACTATGCTATACTTGTCCAGGTAAACTTTTCGGATTAGATTATTCTAATGGTAGACTTGAAACTGTCAGGTACACTGGAGATCCAAATGCTGCATTACAAGCGTTCAATCGTGCGCGACGTGACCTAGAATGGAGTGAACGAGCTACTTATAATATGATTGAAATATGCTTGAATTTGAATAATGAAATTATTGGAGGTGAAGTGCTCGGTTGCAGTCAAGAATGCGATCCGTATGTTTCCGAATTTTCCTTAAATATTTACTGCAACAGTTTGGTTGCGCATAGAGTCCTAATAGAGATTTCCAGAAAAATTATGTTCGACGAAACCAAACAAGACTACAAACGACATCAAGCAAGAGACATAAAAACATAATGATATTTGTTTTAGAAGGAATGAAAATGATAGAGAAATGGGCACGAAAACTGCGGAAGGATTTCTGAAGGTAGAGCTAATTTCAAGAGGATCTTTAGACTGAAGTTAAAAATGTTCAGTATGTTTCTGCAGCAAATCTCAGCAGACATTTTATTTATCAGAAGTAATGTAAAGCAGCTAAATACTTCACAATGAGCATTTAATGGCAGGAAAAAAAAATAAATCATATTTTAAAAAATAGAAAAAATTTTATTCTTTATAAATTTGTCTTTTTGGATTATATCAGTTGAATAGAAGAAGTATTTGTTAAGCAAAATCAAGATGTGATAAAAGATTCAATTCGACTAGGCTCCTAGAACTATTCAAAGAGTGCCATTTCTTTAGGCTAAATATGCTTAGCATTTTTCAAGAAATTAATAGATGACCATATTGAATGGATGGACATTTCATTTTCCAAACAGAATAAATAAAAAAAAATTGTGCGGAGCATTTGTTGTGTGAATCTTTCTTTTAATTCTCACATATTGGATAACGATGATCATTTCCACATCTTTGGTAAAAGCACGGCAGAATAAAGTCTGAAATGGAAGTATTTTGAAACAAAACTAACTGTACTGGAAAATTCAACAAGAAACAGTACTTGTAAAGTTTATTTTAGTAATTTTCAACCAGAATTAAGTGTGAAAAGTGAATGATGTTTGGTATTTGCAGGAGTTGCGGCATAAGCCAAGACTGGATCATAAGTACCGATTAATGGAAAGTTTCATCATGCTGATGAGCACTAATCGTGGAAGTGTGCAACAGGCATTAACGAATTTTCTTGGCATGACGGAAACTAAGGATTCAGTTCGTTTTAATATTCTGATAGCAGTTATTGGTTAGATTAACTTTTTAATAGCTTATAGAACTGCCAACTTTTACTTATAGGAAGTGATAAGCGTTGGTGCACTCTTCGGTTCAGCTCGAGCTTATCTGATTTTAAAACAAGTACCGAAAGCAAAAGCCCAGTTGAAACGCGTACTTGGCTATACGTGGACATTGGAGGATGCTGACTACTTGGAAAAATGTATCTTCTTTCCGTAATTTGAGTAATTTTCTCTGAATTGGAATCTTAACCAAACCAAAAAGAAAACTCGAAGTTAATTTATATCAAATTTAAAACAAGAATTATGAGGCACAGAAAAGAGTTTCAAGAAATTAATAGTGGAAGCCATAAAACTATGAGATAGCTAAACTATTTGATTGTTGCTAAATTATATTTAATTGCTAAAAAATAAGTAATCAAATATTATCGTAGTACAACATCTTTCCGTTCTTCTACTACCATTATTTGTTGATTTTTAAATACTGCCTTTAGGTTGGTTATTGTTAGTTGACCTCTACATCAACCAAGGCAAAAATGATCAAGCTTCCACAATATTACGAACTGTTTTACAACACAATGCGGTGAGAATTTCCAAAATCAATCTTAAAGCAAGAATTGATCTATAGAACTTAAAGCATTAATTTTAGGCTTCCTCGCCAATTGCTCCCATAAACGACACTAAAGTGTCTAACATTTCAAATATGCTTAAGAAGATTGAAGTGGACAAGATATTTACTTTTCAACCTTCTTTTCACTTGCTTTCTATCTAAATAATTAGAACACAGAAGTTAGTAAATGTTTCAGAGTTCAACGAAAGCATTTGAATACACAGGATATTTGTGCGAACGAGAGCAAAAATGGATTGATGCTGCTGCAAATTACAATGAAGCTTGGCGTCTAAGTAAGCACAGGAATCCATCTATAGGTATGATTAATTATTTTTTTTTCGTGAATCCCGCCAGAGCACCTTGGAAAAAAAAAAAAAAAATAAGGACTGAATATAAACAGGGAAGAGAGATGAACGAATCAGACTGAGAATTCATACGTTTTCAGTCAATCAATTACTACCAGCTTTTTTCATTAATTTCGCCAATAGCTCCAAATGTAATCCACATATTCAGTAAAAAAAAAAAAAATAAATGTAGGCTATAAACTTGCCTATAATTACCTGAAATGTCGAAAGTTATTCGAATGTATCGAAGTATGTCACCGGGTATTGGAACTTTATCCCAATTATCCACGAATCAAACGTGAAATAATGGACAAAGCAAGAGCGGCCATACGCACCTGATTAATTCTGTAGGCTGTGTGATTCACTATTGTGATATAGCATTTTTATAAACTAAACTGAAGTGAAGTGTATTGACGAAATGGAGAACAATTCATTGCAATAAGAACAAATTGAAGTTTTAGCATGATTTTCAACTCGTTCAAGTAAATCTGCAATTGCATCGTCCTGTCATATGTTGCCCTTTCAGTCTGAGTCTAGCTTGAAAGAGCAAAGACTGTAGGAAAACTAAAAGAGGGAAAAGTGGTTCAGTTTAGTTTAGCACTTTATTCTGAAATGAGTTTGTATCCTTCTCCTTCCAAATAAGGCCGATAGTACTTCTCCAAGTCGCTTATTTATTAGAATAAACTTTTCAGCACAATGAAGATAGAATTTTTTTTTTTTTTTTTTGACGGAAAAAATACAACACATTTAATTAAAATCTTACAGCATAACTAGACCACTCGTTTAATGGTGAAGGATCTTCCAGTATCCCATGTCCAGAAAACTAAAATTTTAAAAATTTTAGAGAAAATTGTGCTTTCTCCTTTATTTTGACCTGAAAATATAATGCCAATAAACTTTCCAGTAGCTTCTTACAAGTACCACTACTTTATCGTTGACGTCAAAATAAACCGAAGTATTTATGTCACTAGTGATAAATTTTCCTTTGTCCTTTGCTTCAATCCAATATCACCATGGTCGTGACCTACCCGAGTGTGAAGTACTCTATTTGTTTCATTCATGATTAACTATTTTATTTTCCATTATTATAATTACTGTACAACTTGGTTCCTCAGTTCAAAAGTGAATGATTGAAACTGAGCTTCATAAAAAGTATATGACAAAAAAAAAAATCTTCAACGAAATCATACGAAGCAGAAGTGTCTGTAAGAAAAACGAAAATCTATGTCCAATATTAGGTAAAACTGATCATAATTCTGATTCGCAATTTTATAAACACCAGTCTTATCTTTCTGAAAAAAAAACACGATATTTTGTTCGTTTACAAGAAAAAAAAAATACACAGTTGAAAACTTTAAATGAGAAATTTCTAATATGCCTAAATGCATAAAAACATAAATTGGCTTCCTCAAATGGAAGTTCGACAATTTAAATTATACAATTACACACTTTTGCGCTGAAAATTTCCGAGATTCAACTTTACAGCTGGATTCCACGAATACTGTAATGTAGTCATAGTACCACAAGAAGCAGCCACATTGAACGCAACACGTCTGATTAGATCAACTTCATCAGATAAAAGTAATCGACAACAATATATGAATCTGAAATGTGAAAATGAAGTTACAATACGCTGTATTAAAAAACAAACACTATGGCTAATAAATACATCCCACACTGCTTTCATGCTCCTAGCCCCCAGTATTCTCTTGGGCATTCACTGACTGTTTCGGTACTCTTTATATTTTTTTTTTTTTTTTAAATCTTGATTCACAAACTGACCTGTATCGATATGAGTAGAAATGAATCAACACACTGCATGAAGATCGTGAAAGCATTAATAGAGCATACACTGCATGTAATCGCCATGATTCGTTTGTGGAATGAGCATATTTTTCAATTTCAGCAAGCAAAGTTCCAAATTGTTCAAAACAAATGAAATTACTTGCAAGAAGTGTTTTGTGAGTCTTCTGAATTAAAACGGGGAGCAAAGCAGCGCAATGTGTAGGGAAAGGATAAACTGAATCAGATGGCAGGTCTAGGAACTCCGTTCTGAAACAGCCAGTAGTGTAAAAATATGATCAAAAAAAAAAATTATAAACTAGTCGTTAGTGGATTGATAAAGTTTACAGTAAAACCTTATATAATAAATCACGCTATAATATTACGTTCCAACATCACTACGCACAAGATATGTTCCAGATTTTGAATGAAGTCAAACTAAAAGAAATGTACTCGCGTAAACGTTTGCGAAAGTAAGAAGAATAAAATGTTTCACAAATATTGGAGCCAAGTTAAAACAGAAAAAAAAAATTGAAACTTACGATTCCAATTCAGCAACAGCAAAAGTAAGAGCATTCCTAATGTTAAACGGCAATTTGTGTTCTAGTATTCTTTTCAATTGACTAGTTAGCTTGCGTTTATAAGGCACCAAATGCAACAAAGAAGATACCAATAAACGATTAATTCGTAAATTAGGACATGACACGAGTAACAGAAGAAGTTTGTTTATGAGCGACTGCAGATATCTACAGTAAGATTTTTTTTCATATATATATATATATATATATATTGCGCAATTTTCACTACACATTTTAAACGACATCAGAAGCTATTATGAAATTTTGCTGTAGTTATTAACTTCGTTTAGTACTAAAATTTTGGCTGAATCTGTGTGTTTATAAAATAAGATGCATTTTTTTCAGCAACATTATCAGTATGTGTATTAAAATCATTATTTTGTAAGTGCAAAATGAAGCTTAAATATTTTAAATATTGTAATAGAATATTTTAATTTGCTTTGTTAATTGTAATTCTAATAACTTTAATCTCGACATTTTTATCTCAGCTTTCTAAAAAAACAGTCGTCATGGAAAGAACTACTTGCTTTTTTTTACTCATGGATTTGTAAAACATACAAAATAAACTCCCTTAAAAAGGATAGTGCATAAAAACTTTACCTTAACTGATTCATGGTGTAAAATAAACTGCTCACAAAACGCAATTTCTCCAGTAATGAAAGTAACAATATCAAAGCTGGATCGTTTAACGTAGTGTCTTTTAGCTGCTGGCAATATTCGGTCCAAAACAAGTCGTATCGTAAAATAAACATGAACAGGGGGATTCCGTATTCGGTGTCATCCACAAGTCTGTGAACCAATGCGGCTAGAAATTTTATGGACTCTGGGTGTGCATGTAATTTTAAGATAATACTCCCTAAAAGTACATAAACTTCTAATAAATACTTCTCCTATACTTCTAATAAACTTTTCGAAAAAAGTAAATAAAACGGATGAGCAAAATAAGCCAGGCTGCTTACTGAGCATATTCTCATAGAATTAACCAAATAGGATAAAAAATTTACCGAAGCAATGACATGCTGCGTTTCGTACCATACTATTACCTGTTCGATATAAATCCAACACCAACTTAAAAATTTTTACAGCAAAATAAGAGAAATCTGAAAATAAAAGTTTCTCTACAATGCTTCTTTCACTCCTCAAATTCCCATTGTGTTCTGTCTATTAAATAACTAATTTAATAATGATAATAATAATAGTAATAATTAATAATGTAACTAAAAACAGAAATAATAATAACCAAAAATAATAAACAATAACAATAACAATAATAATAAATAATAATAATAACAATAATAATAATAATTAATAATAACGATAACAAATAATAATAAATAATAA
The DNA here is from genome assembly GCA_003640385.1 of Setaria digitata. Lineage (NCBI taxonomy): Eukaryota > Metazoa > Nematoda > Chromadorea > Rhabditida > Setariidae > Setaria > Setaria digitata. Next base: position 15,993 of record RCAB01000370.1, on the reverse strand, counting down.
ACAATAAATAATAATAATAACAATCAATCGTGTAGTATATGTAAGATCTTGGCTAGGCTTAAAAAAATCGCAGCATCATTCCGGAGAGAAAATTTAAAGAAATCAATATTCCTTGTTAACTATAACTAGACTTCATTATAGAACATCACAGAATTGTAATAGTACGCCACTCAAATAAGAAATACAATTGATAAGTGGTAGTTCGAAAAATTTACATACCAAAACTTGCCATATATAGAAAAGTTTTTAATACTTTCATTAATCGCACTGCTACCACTGATGTGTATAGGCAAATATTCCCGAGGAGAAAGTCAATAACATTGCTCGCGCCCAGTGTTTCGTGAAATGTTCTAAATAATGTGCAAAATGCCAAATTACGGGTTGTACACTGAGTATCCATGAACAACCCCTTCGTCTGAAACACAAAGAAGTGAAAGAAAGCTTCAATTTATTACTATTTTTCGCATGCTACATAATGTTCCATCCTTGAAATTAATTATGCTCTTTAATAAAGTTTCTTCTAGAATTTTCTCCTGAGTATGAATTATATAACTGTTCAAAAAAGGAAAATTATAAATTCATTTAAAACTTAAATGTCGGCAAACAACTGTGATCCACTACGATTATTGGTTTCAAATACTAGCCCTAGAGATTTAAAACACCTATAAACAAATCATTTCATTGATATGAAGTGTCAGTCTTTCTTTCAGTCTCTCTCCCTTCTACTCTGCTAAATAAACTTTAATTGGTCAATGGCACAAATCCCTCAAGAATCTTTAAATTATGCAAAAAAAAAAAAAGGACAGTATTTGTCACAGCGATCTCAACAATCTGTGGTAACAGATTGGATACAATGAATATTTATAACTACGCTTCAGGGGAGCCAACAGAAAATAACCTAATTATAATATATTATTAAATTAATCAAAAAAAAAAAAAGGAAAATAGGACATTATTTCCGCTGCAAAAGACTAAATACCCTCTTTTCAAATGTTATAAACAGAGTGTCAAACATAACAAAATCATAAAAATACTTTTGAAGATTGGCAAGTCGGTAAAATTTGTGTAAGAATTCTTACTTTCTCGAAATATTGACGTACTACATCAAGTAAATCATTTGCTATGCAGCAAGTCGTTATTCTGCTAAAACAGATGGCACAGTCATCGACCACACCTTTATGGCGACTTCGCATCAACACATTCCATATCGAATCATACGCACCTGCAATAATACTCTTCGTTCCCGCCGTTTCACATAAAGATGCCAGCATTTCGCAGTTCACCTAAAAATTTCACGGAAAATAAAGCTAGCAACTGATTCTGATTTTTCCATGTTCGAATCTAAAAAAAAAAAAAGAAAAGCCATTATTATTGCACAAGGAATTCATACTAAAAGTACTATAAGGTATACTTAACAATGAAGACCGTCAGCGGCAGAACAAGTTGCAATTCATGACAAAAGGAACAAATGGAAACAATAAATTTAAATTTTTCTTGGTTGTATACTAGTAGGAGTACTGGCCGTTTTTCTGATATTTTTATAAAAGGTAAGATAAATAACAAAAGAGACAACAATAGCCAACCTTCAAGGTACGATAATAATGATCAACTGCTTTGCGCTGTTTATCACTTATCATTAGTGTTGGAAATACTGAAGAACTCAGCCTTCTGTATAATTCTGGAAGTGATGTGCACAGTCCGATACGCTCACTACCACTGAGTAAGATCAAATCATTATTAGATTTAATGCAAACGTCTGCCCAGAAAATAGGGTCAAAAAGAGATTCAACACCAAAATTCTGCATTAATGTTAACAGCGTGACTTTCACACCTGAAAGAATGTTGATTTAGAAAGGATTTTTTTCACAGAGAGATGCAAATTCAATCACAATGCATTATTTATAGGGTCAAAAAAGAAATGAAAATTGGTTACTATTTTTTCTGCATTTGTTAAAACTACTTCACTTATAATATAAACTTCCTTCGGTCTTATTTCTTCTAAAATTACTCGGAAAACAAACTTACTGTTTGACTTTTTACAATTAGATGTTTTCATTAAATCCAAAATTTCTTTTGGCTCTTTGAACTGTGAGATTATTTGCACAAGATCGCTTAAGCCATCTATACTGTCATTACTGAGCATTTCTCTAAATTTATCTAGCAGAAAGTCTTGAGAAGCAGATTGTGTAGGAGGCAAAGACATCAGTAGTTTTGTTCTGAAAAAAAAAAAATCATAAAAAAAATAGCAAAACTGATAATACGCAAAATCGGCTTAACCGATAACAATTTAGTCCTTTTCTCTTACAGGAACAAAAAATAAAATCACTAAATGAATGAAGCTAGCAAATCATTGAAAATTTTACTACCACTGCGGTATACATGTTGCAACAATGAAATTATGTGACGCTGCTACTAAAATTCATTTCTTCAAGCCCCCTATCACACGCAACTGAATATTGGTCCTTCATCCAACATTTTAATAGAGACAAACCTCATTTACATATTTCCAAACTTTTAGGCAAATGAATTTAAAGAAAAACAAAAGGATAGTGGTATAAGCAACATGCATCACCCACCTTATTTCATTAATGTTACTATTAAAAACTGCGTTCAACTGTTGTTTCTCAAACAACCATTTATCAAAACCACACTGCTTAAGAAGTTCCACGATAAATGCAGCTTGATATGATTTGTCCCAGTCAATTTGGATATTATCAAGTTCTTCAAGCAAAGCTACTTCCAGACGTTTACGTGCTTTTGCGTCTGCGATACGCACGAAGTCCAAAACTGCGGCTCTCAAATTGCTATCATTAGAATCCAAGTTCCGTAGCACAAAAAACTTAATACTCCCAAAGTGACGAGACCAATCAAGCTGAAAAAGTTGTTGTGCAAAATAAGCATTATTTTTCAGTTAACTTTTACAAATTTTATCATTACAATGTATGATTAGTTTGGATTCGTTCATTAAATAGAACAATTGGCAAAACATGTTTTAAATAAGGCTATGAATGAATATGTCAGTATTAGTGTTAAAAGCATTTCATTTTTATCCTCTTCTCAAGTTGCAAACAAGTTTTTGGTTGAAACTCTCGGGAATATGAACATACTTAAATGAACCTATCAAAAAGCATTTTTATATCATCAAAATTTATCAAGGAAGATTCAATTACATGCAATTGCAGTGCTCTATCCAGTAACACTTGTTACTGCCCATGTATAAATAAGCAAGAATTGTGAAGAATTGAAGAAAATCGAAGTTTTAGTATGAAGCTTAGAAAGAATTTACCAGCTTCTTATCAATTAGTTTGTTCAACAATTTCAATGCCTCTAGGCGTACTGATGAATGATATGATATCAGGCACTCGCGCAACAAGTCAATTTCATTGGTTTCCAACTCACGTATAAAAAATTTTTGAATGGAAATCCATCCAAATAAAAGACAGTCGTAGCACGTCCAGCAGAGTTCTTCTTTTTGTGAAATCCAACTACGATCCGCGCACGTCAAATGATACAGTTCCTCTTTAGTAAGACAACAATCATATGTGGCTTGCTTCAAAAATCGATTCTCCTCCGAAATCATTTGAACGATGATTGCAACAACTTCTTTCATTATCAATTTGGACTTAGCATTAGTATTCAATTTAGCCAACCAAAACCGTGAACAGTTTAAGCGACGCATTCTGAAATGACGCTTATACTTCTCTCACTTCCACTTATAACCAAAAAAAATTTTATTGGACTTGACTTTTGTTATAAAAAGCTTTGATCAAAAGTCTAGAAAAATAAATTTCGAATTTATTTCAATTTTTATCATTTAATCAGCAACATGAAACATTCAACAATCTACTAAAAAATATCCGTGAAAACATTTCGGTATTTTGATTTATAAAAAAATAATAAAACTAACCGATTCGACGACACCAAGCAGTTCGCCAAAAACCAAGCACAATTTTTATGATCCGCTCTTTCACTGATAAACCAGGCAAGCAAACAATCGGATGTTGCGGAACCACTAGAGTGACGTGTTTGAGCTCTCCAAAGGATTGACATTAATGTGTTTTCATCATTGTCAAATATCTGCAAATTTTAAACCTGCACGTTAGACTGAACTGAATATATATAGTCATTCAATTCTATATATATATATATATATATATATATATATATATATTAGTAAAATATTACAATAACATACCTCATTTCGTTTTAAAGCAGGTATCAATTATATATATATATATATAATTGAGTAGCTACAATATTACAATAACATACCTCATTTCGTTTTAAAGCAGGTATCAATGATGCAAGCAAAGGCCATTTCTCCTTGAAAGCATTAGGTAATGAGCATAACCATACGAACTGCTTAAAAATCAAAAACTTTACAATCTTTAGAGGAATAAAATTTGATGAGATCTTATGAAGAATTCGATCATATCAGAAATATACTACAATTCCCTACCTGGTCCGCTGTAATATCAAGTTTTCTCTGTAATTTTAGTAGAGACCTGAGAATTTTCAGATCTGCACCTGAACGATTCATTAATATGCCACGAAAGCATTGCTTTATGCATTTCTGTAATATTCTTTTTTTTTCTTCACTGATTAGATCATCACCTTCGTCAACACTTTTAGCTAAACGTTTTGCAACTATCCCATAAATACTTTCGTCTAACGTTTCGGCTTTCTTTATCAACCATTCTGCTATCTCCCTGAACTTAAATCATTATTTTCACATTTCGAATAAATGATTGTTTTCGTAGTAGTACAGTTTCTGTGCAACTAAAATGCAAAAAAAGTTGTGCTTGGAAAAAGAGCAAGGGATATCACTTCACTAGATATGAATAAGTTTTAAAAAAAAGGGAAATTTTCGGAACCTTCTAGTTTCACGGTTTTATGAAATTGGATCTTATTTCTTTAAGATTGAACAAGAAAGGTCACCAAAAGCAAGCAGCTGGAAAATGTCTTATACTACACGTCTTGTCTGAAAAATACAAATAATATACCTCAAAGATATCTTGGAAATAGCTGCATACAGTAAAATAGTATCCCTTTCAGTGTCAATATCCACACAACCACCACTGTCAATGTATGAATTTGCTGCGGCCTTTCGAGAAGAAGCTGCCAACTGAAATTAACTGTAAGTTTTGAATGATTTTCCAGTAATTCAAAAATTTTAGATTTCGAAGCTCATGTAAGAAACAAGTACAAATGTTTAGTGGAAATGTGGAGGTAGAAACATAATGTGTCAAAGTATAAGAAAATTAATAAAAATTTAAGTGGACTAGAAGATGAAGCAAGCTCATATTCGATAGTTTCATCTTTTTCAATCTGATTAGATGAAGTTGCCTGACAAAGCATTTCTGCTTTAAAAATGATATTGATGCATTGACAATTCAGAAAATTCAATTATTTCTCACCAAATCCAAATGTACGGGAAGTAAAATAGTATCATTCCTCTGAATGATTTATTTAGAAACACATTTTCTTTTTAAATAGAGGAGTATATGGAAAAAAGAAATCATGTACAGAATTAAAAGAAAAGAACTCCAGAATCAAAAAATTCGTCACCCAGAAACTCGAACCAAACTCACCAGACTTATCTAAAAGTTAAAAAAATATCTTAAACATTAATTATTGTAACCTGTGGATCTGTTGCGAGTCGATGATAAAATTCTGGATCATGAAAAACAGATTCTTCACACATTGAAGACTTCGAAGTCTGAAAAATTTGTCCCTTCTAAAGTATTCAAATTCAAATTTATCAGCATTCTGAAGGAGCTATGGAAATTATTTTGTAACTTTGACACAAATAACACTGTATAACTTGAAAATGTATGATCACTTATGTTTCGTCAAATGATCTAAATTCTTTATCTTTTTTATGTAACATCAACTACAGCGATTTAACTTGAGGAAATTTTGAGCATACACTTCAATTCATTTTATTGAAAGTGAGAAGCTAACAGAGATCCAGAAAAAACGCAACAAGTGTGACACAGAAATACAGAAGTTAATTACTGAAGTAACGAAGTAAGTCAACAATTTGTTTGGCCAACGAAAGAAAAATTCTAAGTGCTTTAGAAAAAATTCGGTGCCCTAACACTGTTTCACTTTTGTGCAAAGTTATCCCTACTATTTTACTTCTAACCAAATGATAAATTATATTCACCTTTCCAAACATTTCTAAAAAAAAAGAAAAAAAAAAGAACAAAGCAATGTTGCAGAACCCAGGTTAATTTTCCAACGTAAAATTTTACAAACGACATTGAAATTTGTTTCCTTTTGGACCGCCTGATAACTTAAGATTTAAATTTCGAAGCAAATTTCAATTGCTCCACTAATTTCGAGTCGTAAATGATTCCATTCTCGTGAAACACTTCCAGCACTTTTACATTTTCACGTTGCAAATGGATTGCCCAATCAAATGACAAACTTTACTCGCAGTGATTTTCGGTTAGCAACCAATCGATAATTTATATTTAAACCCGTTAGTCCAGTTTCAAAATGCTATGAATGAAGAAGACTCTGGGAAATTTTGTACAGCTCTTCCGGAACCTCAAACCTTTCTCAGTATGATGACAAGCAATCAACAGGAAACTGAATAGCAGCAATTACACAAACCAGAAATCTCCAGATGGACGAGGGAGGAGGGCAGAGGAGAGTTCCGGTTGAGAGTGGGATTCGTCCTGATTTGTTTGTCATCTGGAGAGTCAAAAGGAGCTTCTGGAAGTTGAGGTTCTTTCAGGATGTGTCACCTTTCCTTTATATGTTGTTGATATATCTCATGTGTGTGCATTTTTTTTTTCTGTTTTTTTTTTTTACTGATGCTAATATTCTATGATGGAAGTAACTTCGTGTTCTGTTAACTGTGGATTTTTGTACGGCTTGCACTTCTAAAATATTAGCCATTACAGTCTCACCGAGGTGTCTGGTGATTGACTGTAAATCAAATAAATACTTATTAATTTATAATAGTACACAAGGATTGCTAGGATATCTCACTCGTTAATTTAGACAAGATCAATGTCAGCTAGACATTTAACGCAGAAGATTAAGCAAAACAATTTCACATGAAATAGTACAGTGATGCGATACTAACATCTATCTGTTCGTTATCAATGATTCTGTGCACTGACCCTTGTCTGTTATCATCTTCGATTCTTTGATGACATTGGAAATGAAACGGTGTTACGGAAAGTCTTGAAATATTGATATAAGAACGATCAGTCAATGGAAAAGAAAATGAATACATTAGGATGCTGAACAATCATTTCTGAGCACTCTTTTCACAGCGATCACCGGTGAAACCCAATTGACACACGCAAGTGTAATTCGACGATGTACCAATACATAGACCTTTGCCGTTGCAGTCTCTTGTGGAATCGCATGGGGCTGAAAGCCAGTGAATTCGAATATTCAGTTTTCTTGAATAGAAATGTAGGAATGTATAAGTAAAATCGCCAAGACATATTGTGCTTTCAAATTAGAGAGTTTTTGAATTTTAGAATAAGGGTTTTTCTTCTTGTTTTCATTATTTTAAATGATTAAACGAACTGTTCTCGCAGTGCATTCCAGTATAGCCAAGTTTGCAAATGCAGAAGTTTGTTTCCTTCGAACCGATGCACGTCCCTTGATTGTTGCATATTTCATCGTCACAGATCTGAAACATTACAACTGTCACCTGTACAATCACAGTTCCTGGAAAATAGTAAGTTAAGTGGAAGTTTGCAACATAAAACACCAACTGAAAATTTTAGTGATTGGGATAATTTAAGCTACTGTGCAGTTAGAATAAGTACTAGCACCCATCTCGGCTATTTATGCTTACCTAGCTTATCTGATGATGAACAGTTGAAGCACGATGCAGTAAGAAAGTTGAAGTTAGTGCATCTGATTCAACAAATAGAATCAATGAAATGTGATATGTAAGAAGCATTATTTTACTATACTGTACTACATAAATAAAGGAAAACAGCTTACCGCGTCCTCGTCGCTTTTAATAAGACTAAGAAATCCTAATGACTTCTGCAAAACATAGTTATGTTAAATGTTCAATCTTTCCATACTTGGAATCCGCTTTTGAAAAAAACGTGTGATTTAAAATTTTGCAGATTCCAAGATGTCCAGAATTAAAGCTTCCACAAGGTAATGGTAAGCTAAATTTCGAAAAATAGTCTTGCTTAACCAATCATTTACCTCATCAGCTGCTTTGGTCAAACTTTTCTCCATTTCTTTCACTTCCTTCAAATCATCCCGTATATTTTTCTGAAATTCATAAGATACTGTAAGTGCCATATTTTTAGGATTATCTCATAGCTGTTTTCTAAAATCTTGTGCTAATATTAGAGACAGCCATTCTTTATAGAAATAAAAAATTTAGGCTTAGTCGAGAACGTACTTTTGGGTATGCAATTGTCGCGTCAAATAGAATGAAGAATAGAGTGATCAGAAAGCAATAGAGCATCGCGTTTTGAATGGCCACGGAAAGGTAAATAAATGGAGTCGAGTTACACGTTCACGTACGTCAGTTGCTTTCCTGAAATTAATTCCTTCTCGCAGTCTGTGCAATCTAGCAGCAATGAGTGAGTGGAGCGATGAGAACCGATGAGTAAGTGAGCATTGCAAGTTGTGGTCCAATGTCCATGTGTCTGAGGGAAGACATTTTATGAGTGACCTGCGCGACAGTGTCATTCATTCGTCGCTTCGATCATCAGAACTGTCTGTGTCTGTCCCATTTTCGAGAACGGATCATCATCTCATTCATTTCGTTTACGCTGCTGACCAGGTCCTTCTTCAGCTCCTTTTTTTTTTTTTTTTTTTTTTCTTTCACTACGTTGACCTTATTGTCGCAGCATAGATATTACACTTCAGATCTGAAGAAAATACTTCACAATTTGGGACATTTTTTCATAAATAGCCCACCCTTTCATGACTTGCTGTGAACAGAAGCACCTCATTGCCGATGAATAACATAAGGTAAAGAGGCATTCATGCGAGGACGATCGGAGAGCAGCCGAATTCGTCATAATGTGAGTGAGATTCATGTTGGCTGACCTCAATACAAGAGGACTTTTTCGTGGGTATTTGTTGCTGCTCATTTATGCCTCACTTGAAGTTATGTAAAAGACCGGACTTCTCTCATTAGGCTGGATTCCTCAGCAAGTCATCGGGCCACTTCTGGAAAAGATAAAAGCTGTAGCATTAACGGAAAAACTCCACTTCAATCGGGATGGATCAATCTGTCTGTGTGAGCAATTCAGTCATTTCACCTCTTTTTCTTGAAATAAGCCGCGCAGAAATTCTTTGATTACCATAAATGTGGAATTTGCTTTTACTTTGGAATGGAAATTATCATTCAGTTTACATTTACCTTACTATAAATCAATACTTGTCACCAAAATAAACAAAAGAAAGGAAGCAAAGAAATACAAATAAACCGAATTAAAATGAAAATATTACACAAAATGGAAAAATTTACAAAACAAAATGGCAGAAAAATTAAAACAATATTAAATTAAATGATGATTTACCTAACAACATACACACATAATTCGGAAGAGCTCGTAGTCGGCGGATTAAGGAACTGCAATGAATTCCGCTTGCTGTGATAAAGTGGAAATAACAAAAAGATAAGATAACACGGGTATCACTCACAACAACACCGATACTTCGGAAATCGAATTGAACAACGAACAAAATACCAAACAGTGAAACTGTAAAGAAAATATGACCGTGCATCGAAGATGATTTGCTACACCATTTGAAAATGGATGATGAATGATGAAAAGAAAATGATGGCATTGTATAACAGGAGAAGGATTCCTCCATTTTATACAGAGTTTTAGTCTTATTTAAAAGTGAAAATATTTGTAAATTGCGAGAGAGAAGGGACGGTAAGAATGAAGAGAAATACAAGCTGCACATTCTTGAAACATTCATTTCGTATGACTTATAATGAGAGAACTTTTAACCTGCTTCATGAATCCTTTCATTTCAGAAATGAAAAGGAAAAACTAATATAAGGATGGGCAGAAGCAGTTTCATTAACCTGACTTCTGCGCACCTATACTCTAGCAAAGAATTATAAATTGAAATGATCAAACGCAGCAGCACTTCAAATTACTCTAAATGTTAACAATAGAAAAGAAGAATGCGAAGAGACGGTTTCAGACCCATACATTTACATCAGCAAGAAACAAAGATACAGGAAAGCTGCTAATTCGGAAAATTTTAAAAATGCTGAAACTTTGAGAATTCCGAAGGTTTAAAAAGTCACTGGAAGAGAATTTCATGTGAAACGAAAGATTTCCAGTAAAAAAAAAAAAAAAAAAAAAAAAGAAAAAAACTTTCCCGCTTTCATTTCATTAGTGCAACTTAAAATTTAGAATAACATAAACATGCTCTAAGAAGACAAGAAATAAGCTCATAGCTGTTCATCACCCGAGGAAGGTAAAATTTCACCTGGTGACGTCACATCACCATTCGAACCGCTTGATGATGATCCACTTCCATCTGCAGATCTGACTGCTTTTGGTATTACTGCTACCGGTGTCATTGCTGTAGGCATAGCTTTCCTATGGGTACCACAAGAAATGGTACCACTGCCCCTACTTGCACCGATATCTGCTCCGAGAGTGCCATCTTCTATAAATACAGCTGAAGAACGCCGAAAACTATTCTTCACCCAACGGGCAAATTTGTTCATTTTAGTACCAATATCTGAATGGATATTTCCGGCTTGAGAGGCGGATGATGCATTGCCTTTACATTTCATTTCTTCTTGTAAAGTCTGAAACATTTTATCATGAAATTGAGCAAAACTTAGAAATAAAAACTTGTAATTTTATTCATTGGAAGATTAGCAATCTGTGAGTTAATCGGAACACTAATTAAGTAATTAGCAATCCGGCTTTTAAGCAAAATTTCAAATTACTTACCTGACGAATGATATCCATATCGCTAAGCGTATGTCTTCTCCACAGATCTCGATGACCAGTCATTTTAACCCGTGCTTTTACTTTAGATGGACATTCATTATAATGAGGTGGTGGAGTTGAAGGTTCGTCCACTATTTCGGATTCCGAAAATGCTACATGAGATCGATGAAGCTACAAAAAATAAACTGAGGGGGAAACTGTGCATCGAACAACATCAGGAATTTAAACTTTCTACTTTATTGGTACTAAGTGTCTTCAGACACTCCCTCATTTTTGATATATGGATCAAATCCCCTATTGAATGCAAGAATATGCGCAAATGTTGTTCACTTTGTCACTTCTCTAGTGCTTGATAACAAAAAATGAAACCAGTGTGCAATTTGCAGCACCTTTGGCTGACTTTCCGACCGCTTCTTCTCGGTGATAAATAAACATTGGTACGAGGATGGCATTTCCAGTACGACATCGTCTGCATCCCTTAAACCACTGTCACAATCTTCGGCAGTAGATGGTGGCCCTTCATGGGAGCGCTTGAAAAGTCCAGAAACTCGAGAGGAAAAATTGAGTGGCGTTATCTGAACATAAACTAATTACTGAAAGTAAAATTTCCTTTAGATTTAAATTGAAGGATGATTTTAAACAACACAGCTGAAATGAGAGCAATACAGTAATGTACAGTAAAAAGTTTAAAAGAATACTATAAGTCTTATTACCTGTATAATATATTAAATAAATAAGATAGATATTATTAAGTACTGACTGCAATAGCGACACTCCTTCTACTTGTTAATTAGAGAATCATCAGTGGTTGAAAATCTCATAAAACTTCGGGATCAGATACCCAAAATCTACTGCAGAACTCACTTCCATGGCTTCTGCATCAGGATGTCTGGGTGATGTGCTAGCATTGCGAGTATATGGTGATAAATCACTGGACGCGTAATCACTACTTGCAGTAGCCAGATGATCAACACAAGAAATGGTAACAGGAATGGTTAAGGGCGCAGATGACGTGGTACTGTAGTCAGATGTTAGTGATAGAGCATCTGTGGATGAAAATTCTTCAGCCGTTGTCTTCATTTTCTGAAAAGTAATAAAAATGGAGATCTGGAACAATGAATTTTCCAAAGAAAGAATAACCTTTGAATTATTCAGATCAAAAAAAAAAAACAACAACAACACTAGAGAGACTTGGCTCTAAAGAGCAACATAATGAGTTCATAATACTATAGTAATAATACCTCCTTGTGTGCTGGAGAATGCTTGGCCTTCACTGTCATTTCATCACGTCTTTCGAGAGCAGTAGAAGCCCACCCTTGAAGTTGCTGTAGACGACGAATTTTCTCACGTGTTTCAGCGCTCAAGACATCAAGAGTCGGAGAGGAGGCCAAATTAAGATGTCGGGAATGATTAACAAGATCATCCAAATCGGCATCATCATCTAGATCTGCATCCGTACCAGCAATAAAAATCCGGCGTGCAGAATAAATTTCCTAAAGATAAAATGATTTTCTAAGTGTATGAAGCAGCATCCGCAAAAGTGTAGCATTTTCAGTAACAGCATCATCCTTTACAGTATTAACTATAAAACACAGAAACAGCACTCAATACGTTGTCTTAAACAGAGCAAAAAAAAAAAAACAATTTAGTTTAGATTGGAATTTTGGAAAAATCACAGACAATAAAAATTTAAAGAAGAACCTTTTGTCTTCGGCGTCTCATTTCATCTGCTTCGACATAACTCTGCATATCTCCGGCACTTTCATCCCTCATTTCACATAAATTTGAATTGGGGACAGAAGGCACTGTATGAACTGCCGAACCGTGCGACGAGCCAAGAGATGGTGAATGATCCGCTGAGGAGCTAGTTCCAGCGTATGGTTGTGTGGATCTCACTGGAGTTTGCTGCTGACGTGAGGCTATTTCGGCATCGATATCACGTTCCTAGAAATTTGGCAGAAATTAGCCTCATAAATTTGCTGTCAACCACATTATTGCTACGAAGGTATTACAGCCGAGAAAATGGCCCCAGATATAATTATTTGTGCATATCCCCAAATTCTTTTAAGGCCTGAATCTCAAGATATTTGTTTAGACGAAAACCTGGGTGGTACCAACCTGATAAACGCCTGGAATTGAGTGTTTACATGTACTAGCATCACTACTTGGTAACTCCGCTGTCTTGCAGGCTTTGCTGATATTATGCGCAGATGCAGTATTTGCAGCACAGACTGAATGATCACGTATTTTCTTTCGTTTTTCACGTTTCGAATTGCGGCGCACATTCAAAATTTGTTTAATCTAAAGTTTGTAGTAGTTTACTTGACAGTTGTGGCTATGTTACGAACATCCTTTTCATTAATTAATAAAAGTCAATACAGGCCATAAATAAGAATGTCTGAATGTCAGCGATACCTTTCCAATCTTCTGGGCATCCATCAAAGCAATAGCCTCAGCCTCGTTAACTCGCCTGATTAACTTATGCATATCATTGAATGATGTAGTCATAATACCGGGATCATTTTCACCAGTACCAGATGGAAGATTACTGCCCACAGCAGAATCACCGGTTAAAGAAATCTGTGGTGGAACTTCATCTTCTGCTGCATTAGCATCATCGAATATCCAGTTATACTGCAAATGAAAATCTCTTGAATTTTAGGTAGTTCAGTTACAGAAATAACAATTGAGATCTGTATAGTTGTGAGGAATCATAAGAAATAGTAGGACCGCTCTTTTGATTCATATCTGTAATTGAAGAGCAAAAAAAGAAACGACAGTCTCGAAATCATTTAGCTTCCAATCAGTGAAATTCGAGAAAATATTACGTATGTAATGAATGTTTCAATAATTTTGCACTGATCAGACATATGTGTCACCATGGTAGCCATATTGTCATCACTAGGCCTTACAATGGATGGACCAAACATCAGTGCCAAATTACGTGTTTCCATCTGCAAAACTTTTCCCTGTTTCATAGAAAAATATGAAATTTCAAAAAGAAAAATTCGGATTATGTCTCAGTTTTATGATGAAATTTCTCTCTAAACATTACGCTTATATTAACAGTTTTAAAGATAGATATTAGCAAAAAATATTTCATAAAAACCATCAACAAATGTAGGATATACTGCAGCATCGAATTAATAGCAATAATTAGTTTACCTTATTGACATCGCTATGTTCAACCACCGCTCTTAAATGGCCCATTAAATATTTTAAAGTCTCGTAGTGAGCGGACGGAAGCTTGCGAGTCTGTAAAACAAACTAATTTCATATTATATCTTGCCATACACAAGAACTTAATTATGTTCCGTTCTAAGAAAAGTTTACTTTTCAAATCCAAAAAAGGGTTCTCCTCTGAGACGCAAAAAAAAAAAATAGCTTTATTAGATATTTTCAAAATTTTTAGATTTGCAAAAAAAAAGCCACTTGTCACGAAAGATTAATTAAAAAAAAAAAAACTGTAACGAAGCCTAATCATCTCCGGTAACAGATGGCTTACCAAGCATCGAAGTTTCCGCAATCGTTGTGGATGGAAAGCAATTCGATTTGCATCAATGAAAAATGGATATAATTTATCTGTTAGCAGTGGTTCGGGTAATTTACGTAAGAACATCTTCAGCAGGCTACTAACGACATTTACGTCATTCCACCTTGAGTCCCCAAAATCGATCTGAAAAAAAGACTCTTCCAAAATATGCATAGATGAAAATTAACCAGTAGTAGCTTGCTGAATTAGAAGATAGATCCAGCATTTGAAATAAACTTTCTGACACCCTATTCATCGTATAAAACCAGGTTTATAAGATACTAAATAAGGCCAAATAGCCAAATGCTTAAACTACGCTATCAAAAATCTCTCCTGAACTATTTACATTTTCGAAGCCAGTACTGAGTGTCTCTTTCAAAGCGTTGACAGCAGCTGTGTTCCCCGGTATTCGGTAGATACCAACAGTATCCATACCATGTGCTTCTACTACTTTTACACATAATCTGATAAGCAGCGGGACCATCTGTAAAAAAAAAAAAAACATGAACTATAAAATGCTAAAGAAAATTTCCTACACTTCATGCTTGAATACAAATGAAATTAATTGTAAGGTTGGAAGCGAAATTTTGCATTTGATCAAATGAATGTAACAATATTGTTTCATAACTACCTGATATGCTACAAAATATTAAAGGAAAATTTCTACGCTACGGAAAAAAAAAAAAAAGAAAGCAATGAAGAAGCTAAAGAGCTAAAAAGGAATTCAAAAATGGAAACATGCAATTTACAATATGTTTAAAACTAAATCAGAAGATTTAATATATTCTTAGCTTATGTTGAGTATTAAATTCATATCAAGCGAAGTGCACATTCATTATATATGGTGTACATTTTTACTGGTAACATTTTCTCTCTATGTATTTTTCTCTCTTCTTGTCTATCGGTTACTGATACAGTAGCATATTACACCGTAGGATAAAGAATGATAATGTTAAATTAATCATCATCAAGAATTAGAAGTGAAGTCTGTTTCACGTCAACAAACATTAAAAAATCGTTCACATAACACATTCAAATATGTTTCTAGAATTATTTCGCCAATTCCTTTTTTTCTTTTTTTTTTAGTTATTTGACCAAAGGATGTAAAAAGAACTTACGTCACCATCACCGCTTGTCGGATAATCGTTAATTTTCTGGCCTAAGGCAGATGATTGTTGTGATGGGATTTGATCAGGTCGACCTAATGATACAACGGAACTTTGCTTTACCGTCTTAGTTTTCTTCCACTTACGGACAGTCTTTGGTGTTGACATATTGACGGCTTGGTCATCTGAAATAAGAGAGCTTTATATATATCAGAAAAAAAGAAAAATTGAACAAACCTGTTATATTAATTAATTACCAGATATATGTCTGATAATTACTTAGTCATAAGGTGAGAAAATTAATGGAATTGCTCCTTTCTAATGAGCTTATCTCTGCAGGCCTTTCCCATGAAATCCGTTGTTAGAAATATTTCACTCATTTGCAGATTCCTGTCCTAACGAAAAAGTAATTAAAAAT